>OU015496.1:184211373-184351373 GCA_907164885.2 Dolomedes plantarius
TCGAAAAAGATTTCATTTTAAAGGAATTGTTATGGTCTTTCTCGTGATATAAATTTTATAACCCTCAAATTATTATTTTAAATGAAAACTTATAAAAGGAAAAAAACAGCTTATAAATTTAATTTTAAAAAATCTAAGAAGAATTTGTCAAAAATCTTTCTTAGTGCCCCCCTACACTATAAGAAGAATCTCCATGCAAAATTTCATCCCTGTAGGTCCAGCGGTTTGGTCTGTGCGTTGTATGTCAGTCAGTCAGTCAGTGACGGAACTGTTTTATATATATAGATTATATGACGCACGGCAGTTTCCCAAACATGACGTTATCTAAACGAAACTTGCGTCGGTGATTCGGCTTAGTTATAAATTGAATCGCCTTAACTTGAATCGGCTTAAAATAGAAATGCAAAATATGACGCCAAACTTCAGAAAGACAAGTAATTAACGGACCCTCAAAGTAATTTTTAGTTCATATCGCTAACAGCTATACGCAAATTAGAAGCGCGCGCCACGCGTTCTGGTAGATGAGAGACCAGGCGCTCTGATCTGTCTCGAGCAGTCATCCGCAAAGCTAGCCAATGATGTTTGATTCCCTGCCTGCCTCTCCGTGCCGTACCCGTTCCTGACTCGCAGAGTTTTAAGTCGCCTGCTGCCGCCGACTGAGCTGTGCCTGCCTTCCCGCCGAGCTTATCTCCCAAGCTCAGCAAGACAATCAAATTCTTACTTTTTTTACTAACATTTATTACTGTTACGTTCGTATTCTACTAATTAAAGTTTGATTAGATTTTACGTTTTTGTCCCTCAGTGGAGCTGCAAATAGCTTAAAAGGTTAATTAACCTGAATAGAATGGACTGTAAATTTCAAAGAACGACGCAATTCCCGGGAATTATATTTTATTCTTCGAATAGCGATGCAGCCGTCTGCGACCGCTGAGTTCCATCAAAACTGGCCGTTGCCACACCAAGGTTCAGTAATACAGATTACAAATAAAAGTTACAAGTAAAGAAAACGATATTTGAATGACGTCACAAATCTCAAACAAGATGTTTCGAGTATTAGTACGCGTCATAGCCCAAACATACACCGGGCCTTGAAATATATCATTTCAACAATTTACATTACAATTAAAGGTTACAATTAGCAATAGAAATAGAATAGATACACAAGAATTAATAAAAAATAAGAACACATAGATTACGTAGAATTGTCCATCGGTAGTAGAGCTAATTTGGAAATAGCCCTTTTATATATTCCGGATTGAGTTTTAATCTTAACTACTCGAATCTTGCCATCTGGTCCAGGAAAGCACTCTAAAATTATTCCCCTAGGCCAGTTACCAATAGTTAATTGGTCATCTTTAATTAATACCAAATCACCTTTCTTAACATTTTGTTTATCAAATTGCCACTTCGACCTCTGCTGTAAGTGAGATAAATAATCTCGACTCCAGTTCTTCCAGATTAATTGTGTTAATTTTGTCACTCTTTGCCACGAACTTAATTTGTTTTCGGAAACATTAATCAAGGAAGGTTCCACTGTAGAATTTATGGGTCGGCCAATCAGGAAATGTCCAGGAGTAAGAATGGCCAAATCGTCTGCATCCGAAGACAACGGAATAAGGGGCCTAGAATTCAATACGGCCTCAATCTGACTAACAACGGTCAAAAATTCCTCATAATTCAGCTTAGCAGTGCTGACTACTCTTTTGAGGTGGTACTTTATCGACATGACCCCAGCCTCCCAAAGACCTCCAAAGTTGGGAGCCCTTGGTGGCACAAATTTCCATTCAACCTTTTCTTTAGACATATAACCGGAAAGTGCATCATCAGGATGTTGAACCATTTTGAACAACCTTTTCAGTTCGTTATTACTGCCTACGAAATTTTTGGCGTTGTCTGTATACAAATATGAACTTTTCCCTCTCCGCGAAAAGAATCTCTTTAGAGCCGCAATAAATGACTACCAGGTTAAATCGGTGACTAATTCGATGTGGACTGCCTTAGTTACGAGGCAAATAAAAATGGAAAGATAAATTTTGTGGAAGATACCCTTTCTTTGATATTTGTACTTAACCGTAAATGGTCCACAGAAATCGACTCCGGTACAATTAAAGGGTGAAGTAGGAGTTACCCTCTCTTTGGGTAAATTACCCATAATCTACTCACAAATTCTAGGTTTGGCCTTGAAACATATTATACAATCATAAACTACCTTTCGACAAACGGTACGACCCTTAAGTGGCCAAAGCCTTTGCCTTACTTGAAATAACAAGAACTGTGGTCCTAAATGCATATATCTGAGGTGATATTCCTTAATAATTAAATACGTTAATCTATCTTTAGTCGGTAGTATAATCGGAAACTTTTGAGCCATGGGTATATTACTGTTGCTCAAGCGCCCTCCAACCCGTAAAATATTCTCATCATCTACATAAGGATGTAAAAATCTTAACTTACTATTAGATGCAACTTTACCTTCTCTCTTCAAGGCTCCTATATCCTTATAAAATACCCTTTTCACATACCTAATTAAAAATAATTCACTTTGGGTTATCTCCGCATTATCTAAAGGACCAGTCTTCCTGGCTTTATCCTTCTGCCAATTGTTTAGAAATCTAAAAATAAAGCTAAATACACGAATTATTGTACTAAAATTATTACTACAGTTAACAATTTTGTAAATAAAGTCATTTGAGTCAGGAACAGTCAATGAAAAACAGTAAGTGTCCACATTGGATTTAAGTTCCCGTGAATATTCTTCTAAGTTGGAAACAGAAGGAGTTATTAAATCTGGAAGTTCATCACTTTGTAGAAACCTGGGTCCCGACCACCAGCAGTTAAGTTGCATGATGTTATCTATGTCCGTGCCTCTTGACAAAATATCCGCTGCGTTATCATTGGACTTAACGTGATGCCAAATTCGTGAATCAGTCAATTCTTGTATCTTGGAAATTCTGTTTGCTACAAAAGTCTTTGGAAGATGTGGTTCGTTCCGGATCCAAGCAAGTACTATCCTGGAATCGGTATATAGCTTGATGTTACGTATAGTAACCTTAAGTGATTCAGTGACTTTCTTGTAAAGTTTAGACAATAATAGCGCTGCACATAATTCTAATCTTGGCATGCTAATAACCTTTAAGGGTGCAACACGGGATTTACTGCAAAGTAAATTTACTGCGACTTGACCAGACGTGGACAAACACCGCAAGTATATAGCTGCCCCATATGCACCTTCAGAGACGTCAGAAAATCCATGTATCTCTATTTGTAGCAAAGTGTTGCACAATACATATCGGTTAACTTTAATACTTCGTATTAAATGCAAGCTAGAAGTAAAGGTTTGCCAAAATTTACTTTCCCTTTCGGGCAGAGGCTTTTTTTCCCTTACTTTCCCTTTCGCTCTAAGATCCTCTGTGTGATCTTGATCTTTTACAAGTCCACGATAGACTTTATTTACCGATTCCCCTTTATCCAAACTTCCTGCTACTATAAATCCAAATACTGATTTTCTTAACGTTATACGTCCGTTATCTAAGTAAATTTGCTGCGAGTCGATTATACCGTAAAAATACTGCGCTCCGATAATTATATCTATCTTCGAAGGTTTAAAAAACCCTGGATCAGCCAAGTTGATTCCATGCGGCAGAGTTATATTTGAAATATCCAAATAACTAGACGGGCTTGCATCACTTATTTTCGACACAACTAATAGTTCCACAGTTTTTTCATAACTGTTATCTTTATTCGCAATTGTAGTGTATATCTTCGATTTTACCTTTAATTCTGCGTTTTGCAAACCATAAACTTAAACATTAGTATAATGCGGTTTTAGATTTAAAATATTAATGCAATGAGTTGTTGCATAACAGGATTGCGACCCGACGTCAAGAATACATCTAAAGGGTAAATACTTTACATAACCATCCTTTACATAAATAATTGCTGTCGAAAGAAGAACAGTTTTATTTTCCCGTGAAAATAAACTAGTACTATGCTCGCTCTCTTGCTTTTTCATATTAATTGCGTAATCACTAGAACTATCATTGAATTTATTTATTTTACCTTTATTTTGAATGTCTAGTGAATCCTCCGCGCCGTTAGTTTTTCTGAAATGCAGCGAGCTGTGATGACTCATTCTACACTGAACACATCTAGAATTGCTTACACAAAAGTTCGTTTCGTGTTTGTTACTTAAACAGTTTGTACACAGTCTGTTCCGTTTTACATAGTCAAATCGTTTTTGAACTTCCATAGTTTGATACGTAGGGCATTTGTATAAAGGGTGAGAATACCTTTTGCACAATTTACACAAATTAGAACTTTCTTTCATTAAGAAGATATTCGATTTTGAAGCATTTATTCTTTCCTTACCTTGAAGTCCGGAATCCCTGTGGATATTTTCTAAAATTTGTAATCGCTTTTGTAAGAGCTTTCCCAAAGAGATAAAGGCATCCCAATCTGGTAAATCGTTCGAAGTAATGGACATTTCATACATTTTCCTCGTTTCGGGATCTAATTTCGGAACGATTATATTGATCAACATCAATTCAGAAAATTTATTTTGTTTTAGTTCTAGCTGGTTTAAAGCTCTTAAGTTTTTTAATAAACTATCAATTAAAGTTTGAAGTTCTTTGCTTGACTCAGCGTTCTAGTTTATTAACATTTAATAGTGCATGGATAGGACCGTTAACTATAAGTATTTTCTTTTCAAACCGTTCGACCAATGCTTTCCATAATGACTGATACGAGTCTTCTAAGCTTTCTATTTGTTTAGCATTGCCTACTAAGGCTGATTGTAAATAATACAATTTTTGTTGATCAGTTAACTCATGATTTTCGTCTATTAACGTTTTGAATTGACACTTAAAAATTAACCATTCGGTGTATGAACCTGAGAATTTCGGAAGGGAAATTTCCGGCAGTTTAACATTCGTATGTTTAAATATATTATCATGCTTAACAGTAGCTACATTATTCCCTTTATTAACCGTAGCTATAGGATTTAATAATCGTTTAAGGCTCACCTTGATATCTTGAATGCTGTCGTCAATTTCCGCAAATTCGTTTTCATGCTCCTCAAGTTGTTCGTCTAGTAGGATTTTATAATACTCCACTTTCAATTCGTCGAAATTTGTTTCTAATTTTAGAATCAATTCAAGCTTACCGTTAAGCTTTATTTTGTCCGCTTTCGCCGCTTCTTCGGATAGATTCGTGATTAATCGCGTAATTTGGGCTTTAATATTGCCTCTTTGCCGATTTAATACCGTTGTATCCATCAGTCACTGTTCTAACGTTGTTCCTCTTTCACACTTGTATTGAACATTGTATAATCCAAGGCGTTGGTTTAGCTCCGGGTCTCTAAGGACCAAATATGGAGCTGCAAATAGCTTAAAAGGTTAATTAACCTGAATAGAAGGGACTGTAAATTTCAAAGAACGACGCAATTCCCGTGAATTATATTTTATTCTTCGAATAGCGAAGCAGCCGTCTGCCACCGCTGAGTTCCATCAAAACTGGCCGTTGCCACAGAAAGGTTCAGTAATACAGATTACAAATAAAAGTTACAAGTAAAGAAAACGATATTTGAATGACGTCACAAATCTCAAACAAGATGTTTCAAGTATTAGTACGCGTCATAGCCCAAGCACTCAGTAAGCACGCACATACCTGGAGTCATAAAAGGAGACACCCTAGTAAACAACTAGCAAACCAGGGGTATGTTTTTCAAAAATGTTAATAATTAGGCTGGAGCTGTGATCATATTTAACATACCTTTTGACATAGGTGGCTGTACGTCCATATCAGGAGTTACTATTGCTGTCGACTCGAGGTGTATGGAAGTGTAGTTTTGAATTTTAAAATACTGTATATTAAAAGTTTTGACCTTTTGTACAAGAAAGAACAAAGATTTATAGCCACACAGTTGGGGCCGGGCTTCCGAAGCTTTGAAGAAACCGATTGCGCAGTTTTTTTCAAAGTTTATTAGTAAACTAAATTTAATCAATAAAAGTTTGAATGAATTTTATTCTGATTTCAATTAAAAAGCTTTCTTTGATACAGAAGTTAAAAAAGAAAAAAAATTTCGAATATGGGTAGTTTGTAGACAATTAATCAATTGGATGACTTAAAAATCATAGTTTTATATGCTTCCCAGTTTTAGACAATTGTGAATTAAAATCTTGGTTTAGTCCAGCTTTATATATATACAGTGTGTAACAAAATTATAAGACCACTGTTGATTTTGTGATTTTCACTATAAATAGTATAATTTTTTTTTTAATTAAATTAGGTTGATGTTAATAAATGAAATATAAAATATATGTGTATTATTTTTAAGAGATATTTAAATATACTAATTATTTTATCAACAATTTCAAATGTTTCCAATCAAATATCTGTAACAAAATTATAAGACCACTAGTTAAATCAAATTTTTTTAATAAAACTAATATGATGTTGATCCACCATTTTTCTGAATAACTTCAATACTCGATTTTTCATTGAATTAATTAGGTTTTCGAGCAAATATTTGGGAATTTTGTCCCATTCATCCATGATAGCTAGTTCCAATTCATACACAGAATCATACTGACGGTTATTTGCATACACTTGACGAGCCAAATGGCCCCACAAGTTTTCTGAGGGATTCAGGTCTGGACTAATCTTTGGCCAGTTTAAGACCTCGATTTTTTCTTTTTGAAACCAGTTTTTAGATAATTTATACACATGGCATGGCGCATTGTCTTGCTGAAATTACCAGTTTTATCCTCCTAAAAATGGGCCAAAAGGTATAAGGTGTTGGTAAAGCAGTTGTTGGTAACAGATGGAGTCCATTTTTCCAAGAACTCGCTGCAGATCACATTTCCCATCATATGCAAAAGCTCCCCACACCATCACAGAGCCACCACCCATCTGTCTACTGAAGAAAACCCGAGGTTCCGTTCGTAAATCATGCCAGTAGAAAATGTTACCGTCCGGGCCATCCAAATTAAATTTTTTTCGTCGGAAAAAATAATATTTTTCCAAGCAGCATCCCAGGCCACGACTTCCTTTGCCCACTTCAGCCTTCCTTCTTTATGATGCTTTAACAGTCTTGGTTTTCTTTTTAATTTCCGAAGAGCAACATTTGAATTTGATCTTAAAGTGCACCAGACTGTCATATGTGAAATAGTTTTACTTGTCTGCTGTGTTATTTTATGAGTAGACAAGTTCTGTTTCGCTGCAAGCTTGAAAATTCGTCTTTTATCGCGAGGTGACAATTTACTCTTTCTGCCAGACCTTTTATATTTTCCATAAAAATATCTTTTACTTAAAACGTTATGAATAGCATTTTTAGAACGTTTAAGTATCTTACTTATTTCACGTTTTGATTTTCCAGAGCCCTTATAAAACCAAATTATATAAAACAAATTATAAAACAAATTAAATTCTAATTTCTTTTACAATATTATCGTTTGGACTTTTTTGTGATGTAAAGTTACAGTTTATCTATGATTTTGAAGGAAAAAATAAAATACTTTTAAAAACGCAAACGATTTTAAATAAAAAATAAGTGGTCTTATATTTATGTTACACCGAGATTTCAAAAAATCATTTGCTGTGTGAAATTAACTCAAGTTTTTTTTCTTTAAGCAATTTTTTTGAGAAAATATAACTTTTTTCATTTGTTTCAAATTTTAAAATTATTCATTTTATGCAGTGTAATATTAAAATGAGTGATATTTTGGGTGGTCTTATAATTTTGTTACACACTGTATATATATATATATATATATATATATATATATATATATATATATATATATATATATATATACACTCAAGAGCCAAAACATTATGACCACCCCTACATTTTGCAATGAATTCACCTGGATGACGTGGAAGGCACGTGATCAGGTGGAAGTGGTATTTAACTGCTGCTGGAGAGTCTGAAGAATCTTTCTTTCACTTACTTCTGTGTGTGATGGGAAAGGCTGCGGATCTAAGCGACTTTGATAGAGGGCAGATTGTAATGGCTCGAAGGCTCGGAACAAGTATTTCCGAAACTGCACGACTCGTGGGTTGTTCGCGACCTACAGTTGTTAGTAGTTATGCAAAGTGGATGAATGACGGTGAAACCAGCAGTAGACGACATGGTGTTGGACGTCCACACGCTATCAAAGAAAAAGGTCGTCGGAGATTGTCTCGCATGGTGAAGCAAAACCGGAGCCAGACAGTGGCTCAGCTGACAGCCAAATACAATGCAGGGCCAAGTAGAATAGTATCGCAGCACACTGTTCAGAGGACACTGTTGGATATGGGGCTACGCAGCAAACGTTCCACTCGTGTGCCTTTGCTGACCAAGCGTCATCGCCAACTGCGCCTCCGCTGGGCCCGGGAACATCGCGACTGGTCCATGGATCAGTGGGAGAGAGTTGCCTGGTCAGATGAATCACGGTTTGTCATTCATCACGCCGATGGCCGTGTCAGGATACGCCGTCTTCCAGGTGAACTGTTGCTCCCTCAATGTACAGTAGGTCATACACAGGCTGGTGGTGGCGGTATTAAGCTTTGGGGTACGTTCTCTTGGGCTTCTCTGGGACCCGTGGTTATGGTAGAGCAGACCATGAATGCTACAGGGTATCTGAACATCATTGCGGACCAGTTGCACCCTTACATGGCCTCTGTTTTTCCAGCTGGAAATGGAATGTTCCAACAGGACAACGCCCCGTGTCACAAGGCTAAAATTGTGTTGGAGTGGTTCCAGGAACATGATGCTGAATTCCAGTTAATGTCCTGGCCGCCTAACTCACCGGATCTCAATCCGATAGAACACATTTTGGATGTCATGGGACGGCAGCTCAGAGCTCAAAGACCACCAATTCGCAATATCTCGGATTTGCGTGACCGTTGCTTAAACATCTGGTACAATCTGTCTTCGGCCATCTACCAAGGACTTGTGGCATCCATGCCAAGGCGGGTTGAAGCTGTGTTGCGCTCAAAGGTGGGCCAACTCGTTATTGACAGGTGGTCATAATGTTTTGGCTCTTGAGTGTTTAAATATATATATATATATATATATATATATATATATATATATATATATATATATATATATATATATATATATATATATATATATATATATGTCGGATTTGACTTCTACTCCCATACTATTTAATATAAATCCGAACCTCTTTTGTATCATGATGCAGTCGGTGAACCGGTGGTGACGATTATCCTCTAAATATTTCCATCAAACAGTGTTATGTCGACACAAAGCCATAAAATAGTCCAATTGATGTTCCCAAACATATTTATTAAATTTCTTTAAGAATCTCAGCTCCATCAAACATTAATTAAGTACCCCACCCAATTTAAATCTGTGCGCTTACGGCACACGGCCTTTCCATTCCCTAGTTATCCATGACTCTGAAATAAATCCTTTGTCCCTAAGTTTTAATAGTGCGCTACCGACGCTCATTACTTATTCATTTCGTCATCATCGGATGATCTTTTTTGCTAAACTAAGCATTTTCTTAGCGCCAAACTGCAAGGCTATACGTCTACCTAAAAATTCTCCCATGTGGTTCTGCGGTTCTTCGGTAATCGAATCAAGTCGAACCCACTAATTCTATTTTCACTGCAATGCCTTATGCCGCTTATTTGAACTCCCAGACTTTTAAATTATAGACTGTTAATCCTATATTTTACTAGCTAATATCCCGTTTTAAGGTCGCGCGATCACCCCTCCCCCATATTTTAGCCTCACAACTTTCCCCCCCGTCCCCCTGAAGGCGTGCACACAAGGAGTAGCTAATTCTCTGCAGCACGTCCTCAGAAAAGAAAAACAACTAAAATTAACTTAATTAATCAACAACTGAAAATTGCTGTGCAGGGCGGTACCTATCCACACAACAAAATTAACTAATAACCCTAACTACTGAAACTCATCATCATTATCTTGTTAACCCATTTAAACTAACTAAAATTAAATTAACATTTACGATTAGAATAGGGCGATCGTTCTCCTGAAGGCGTGAACACGAAGAATGGCCAGTTCCCTGCAACACGTCTCCAGAAGAGAAAAACAACTAAACTTAACCTAAATAATCCTCAACTGAAAATTGCTGTGCAGGGCGGATCCTTCCCCACACAACAAACTCAGAGAAACCCAACTAATTTATTCTTTTTTACGACTTGATTCAACCACCTTTTTATTTATTTATTTTTTTTTGCATTTGCTGCAGACCTGATTGTTCATGCTATGTATAACGCTAAATCTTATATACGTTTTGGTATAACCCAGTAAGTCAACTGTCGTTCAAGCAATACAGTGATTTCCGCTTATAAGAATCACGTTTGTTATTACTGTTTTTGATTCTTATAAGCGGTTGATTCTTATAACCGAAACTTCCCTTTGGACAGGCACACATACACAAATATATACTTGTACATATATATAAACACACAGGCACATATATACATAATTTACCATTAAATACTCTTTAATTTACGTTATTTATCATTTATTAAAATTATTTTTTATAATTTAAAAAATACTTAATTTCTAAACAAATACTATAACTCAATTTCTAGACCTATAAGTAACAACACATGAATGAATATATATATATATATATATGTGTGTGTGTGTGTGTGTGTGTGTGTGTGTGTATGTATATATATATATATATATGTATATATATGTGTATATATATATATATATATATATATATATATGTATATATATATGTATATGTATGTATATATATATATATATATATATATATATATATATATATATATATATACATATATATACATACATATATATACATACATATATATACATATATATACATACATACATATATATATATATATATATATATATATATATATATATATATATATATACAGTGATTTCCGCTTATAAGAATCACGTTTGTTATTACTGTTTTTGATTCTTATAACCGAAACTTCCCTTTGGACAGGCACACATACACAAATATATACTTGTACATATATATATAAACACACAGGCACATATATACATAATTTACCATTAAATACTCTTTAATTTACGTTATCTATCATTTATTAAAATTATTTTTTATAATTTTAAAAATACTCAATTTCTAAACAAATACTATAACTCAATTTCTAAACCTATAAGTAACAACACATGATTATAAAATCAACAAGAGGCAGCTTCTCTTTGACTACACTTTGGAAGAGCATCATATCTAATTAACAAGTTCTGTTTTTCAGAAAAACTAAGAGTTTTCCTTGTTTTTATCATATTTGAATTCGACTATCAAAAAGTTCTAACACTAAATGACAATTTTGTTAGAAAACTAAAGTGAATACTAGCGACGTATGCTTATTACAGTCTCAGACGAAGATTCACTTTATAGCTTACGTTTCACGGTTTGATTCTGAATCAAACCGTGAAACGTTTGATTCAGCATCTGGTTCATCTGATTCAGCAAAATGGATCCGTTTACGTTTCACGGTTTGAAGTGCTGAATCCACTGTCCCGTTTGAGTAAGTGATGGTGGACACTTCGCGGAAGATTTATGTGTTTCAGGGTCCAGAAATCCGCAACCAGGAAGTAAGTGGTGGGAAAAAAGGAGTGCGTGTCTGGAGAAAAGCGAAATCGGACCCGGGCGGGTTAGATGCCCCTGGGTAAAGCTAATAAGACAGTGTTTAGCAAAAACGTATAAGGAGAAACTCTTATGTTATGTCTAAAGGAATGTATTTTACGACTGTTTTCCACCCCAAAGTTTTATCAATCTTTGTTTTCAAAAACTTAAGAAAGAATTTCGTACCTTTTGAGAGTTCAAGTGGCATTTTTTGGAAAAATGAAAGGAAGGCGAAGATTGCAAACTGATTCTTATAACCGGTGGATTGATTCTTTAAAGCGGAAATTTTAACATGGAAATAATACATTTGTTTTTGTTTTTGCGATATTGATTCTTATAAACGGTTGATTCTTATAACCACTGATCACTATAAGCGGTGGTTACTGTATTGCTATTTCATTTGAATAAAAGTTAACGTAAACGCATTTGAGCTTATTTTTTTGCCTACAATTTTCTTTGATTGCCTCAAGATTTTCTTAGTTACCCAGGAGTTCTGATGACGATAGACTTATGATTTTCACAACGCTACTTTTTTTATATTCATCACTGAATACTTTCACTTTGCAGTCACGTCTCTGTGTAGAACATTTATCTACCGTTCTAATCAACTGGTTGTCTTCGTTAAGTATAAGAAGTAACTCTCCCGTACTCTACAACGTCTCCTATATAGACCTTTTTTGTCATCACCCTCCACTTTGGCGATAGTTAAAATGTTGCAGAAATTCCGGCAGTGAACTTCAATTCCTCACCTCATCATTCATCAATGGACAGTAGAGACAATTTTCTAGGCTCCCTCATCATCCTTCTACGAGTACATAGCTTTCTAAGTTCCAGCTTACCAGTAGAGACTTTTCGTCAGCACAATAATATGAACCTGACCTTCAAATCTTCCCTATTGAATGGCGCCATGAGTGCCAGTAAAACCAGTTGAACTTTCATCAACCAGCAGCATATTCGTCACCATAACTATAGAGTCAAAAGTCCTTGTAGAAGCGCTTTCGCTTCAAATTAAAACTTCTTTTAGTGCTCTTTCTGCTGTGGATATCTTGAAGATCGTCCCTTTTTAATATCCAGCAGTAATTCGCTATCATGTTAGTTCCATCTTCCTTGGTACCTTTTTTCCATTTCCTTGATGTCTTGATGGAACCTTTCACCCTACTCTTCACTGACATCACCAAGATTTGCAGGGAAGAAGCCATAGTGTGAGTACAGAAAATGAACTTTTATGTTCATATTACAACCCAGCTTCATGAAGTTGTTTAGCATGTCAGCGACGATTGACTTGTAGTTTGGGTCCTTTTTGTTTCCCAGAAAACTGGTTACAACTAGTTTAAAAGATACCCATGCTGTTTTTTCTTTTGTTTCCATTTTTTTCTCAAAGCTGGCATACATCCTCTCATTAGTTTTCCGGTGTCAGGTCCGACAAACACTCCTTTTATCTTGTTTATGATACTTTTGTGAGCAGTTTCCTGTGCCTCGGATAACACAGGAAACTGCTCACAAAAGTATCTAAAATATTCTTCTTCTTTTGGCAATGCCTTGACAAATTGTTTCATCAAACCCAATTTAATGTGTAGTGGTGGAAATAATACCTTTTTCGGATCTACAAGACTCTCCCTCAAAAAAATTTTAATTCCAACCTGTAAGGTTTTTCTCAGCGGCCATTCTTTCTTTATATAGTGTTGCTTCCTGTCACGACTGTCCAATTCGCAGAGAAAGCAAAGAAACTTCGTGCAGCCACTCTGTTGACCAAGCAACGTTGAAATCACTTTTAAATCGCCACAAATCGTCCATTAATGATCTCAATAACAAATTTTGTTTAAGACCAGCTCAAGATTTTCGTAGCATTCTTTTAGATGGACTGAATGTCCAACAGGCACAGAACCATACTTATTGTCGTTGTGTAGAAACACTGCTTTTAGGCTTCTTTTGGACGAATCGATAAAAAGTCTCCATACTTCCGGCACATATTCTACTCCAAAACTTTCCATAACTCCAGAAACAGCACTATAAAAAACAAGGTCACCTTCTTGACAGAAAAAAGGCACAAACTCCTTTTCCCTATTTCGATACCAAGAAAAGCACGTACCTGGAGCCAAATTTTTTTTTTCTTTCAGTCTAGATCTAGATCCTAAAACTTCTGCTGAATCCTTTTGGAGCTAAGTCTCTAACTAAATCGTTCAGTTCAGATTGGGTGAACAAAATAGGTTCACTTGTGACAGTGTCGTAGCAATCACTGTCTTCACACGGTGGAGGCAATGGTTTGGGATCATCTAAAATACTCTTATCATCCAGAGAATCTAGAGGAGAAGGTATTGGTACTTCGGGTCCATGAGGAATAGGACGAATGGCTGACAGGATGTTTGTATAAGAAATATATATCTTATTTTTTTAAATTGAAACCTTGCTCGTTACAGGAACAAAAATAACAGTAATCACTATGACTTTTGGGCGCTCTCCAAACCATAGGTATTCCAAAACGAAAGGACATGAGGATATGTTGGTCGAGGTGTATATTAGAGAACTTTTGAAATTAGTTATCAAAAATGTAGCGAAGCCTTTACCAATTCATGATGTATATGACAAATTAGAATCTGCTATGCGAGCGCTTGAATCACTAGGTATAACAGCGGAAAAATGTGCTCCATTATTGTATCCACTGGTCGAAAGTAGTTTATCTGAAGATATTTTGCGAACTTACAGAAGAAATGTGAATGCAGATCCTACTCCTACTGGTTGCTTAGAAAAACTAATGAAATTCATCAAAACTGAAGTCGACACCGAGCAGAGGATTTCTATGGCAATGGATGGCTTCGGTCTTGCCAAAAAGGACTTCAGGACTCGAACCAATAGATTATCAAAAAATGAAGAGATGGCGACTGCTTCGGAGCTCGTGGTTCACAATGAAACAAGGTTAGTCTGCATTTTTTGTTCAAAAGCCCATCTTAGTTCTGACTGTTTCATTGCTCAAAAAATGACGTTTGATGATAAACAACAGACATTGAGAGCTAAACGTGCATGTTTTTCATGTTTAAATGTCGGTCATAATGCAAAACGGTGCCGAACTAGGCTCAAATGTATAATATGTAGTAAGCACCATGTCCCACTTATGTGTCCGGTACTATCTGAAAAGAAAGGAGAAACTAAAGAAAATAGTTTTAATGAGATAAAACAGGAGCAAAATCTTTCCTCGTTGGCTAGTTTTGCCAAGGGTCCCATTGTGTTTTTACAAACTTTGAAGATCATTGCTGGGGGATCATTCCGGAGGAGACCTGTTGGAGCTCTCGTTGATACAGGAGCCCAAAGGTCATATATTCTTAAAGAAACGGCCACGGAATTGGGTTGTACATCATTAAGACAAGAAGTTATAACTCATTCCCTTTTCGGTGGACTTCAGACTTCACAGAGAAACCATTCCTGTTATAATGTTAAATTGGGAAATCTTGATAGCAATTATATTGAAAATTTTGAAATTTTGGATCAGCCCATAGTTTGCGGAAATGTCAGTTCCGTAAAAAGAGGTCCCTGGATGGAAGAAACTAGATGTCTTAATATTCATATCACTGATACTGATGATCCACCAGGACCTATTGAGATCTTGATCGGAGCTGATCTCGCAGCCAAACTGTTCACAGGAAGACAAATAAATTTATCTTGCGGACTTCTTGCGATCTAAGCTCGATTAGGTTGGACATTAATGGGTCAAGTTCCTTTTAACGGTGAAGGTGAGAACTTGGCAATGACTGTGACTTCATTATTTATCCAAGAAGCTTCTATCACGGATCTATGGAACCTTGATGTTATCGGAATTGCAGATTCCGCTAAGGTAAAATCTAAAAAAGAAGAAGATTTTCAAACTAAAATGAATTTTTTAAATTCTATATCAGTAACTGAAGAGGGTCGTTATGAAGTTACGCTTCCATGGAAAGAAGAACATCTGCCTTTACCCTCTTATAAAGAATTAGCTCTGAAAAGATTAGAAAAGATAACAAAAAGGCTTCATTCCGAAAACCTTTACGATGCATATAGTAATACGTTGACAGAATGGCAAAAATTAGGCTTTATTGAAGAAGTACCACCTTCAGATAAAGAATCAACAGTAAATTATCTCCCGCATAGACCGGTAATAAAACATTACGGAACCACAAGGATAAAGAGACGAAGAGGATACCGATAAAACCTCTTCTCGTGTGACTAGAAGTGGTCGGACTATTAAACTACCTAAAAAATTGGACTCGTGATTTGTGAAATATTAGATTTTAGGAGGATTTTTGTTGAGATGTCCTCTGACATCCCAAGGTGGGAGGATGTTCCATTCTGATATAACTTCACAAGTTTTATTTTACGTCATATTCTACAAGCCAGCGACTTTACATTATTGACTCTTTATTTGATGTATTATCGTTCTTTTAGCATAATATCTTTATTTATGTATGGCAACATTATATATTCGTTTTTAGTTTTTTGGAATTAGATGTAATAAATGAGAAATGGTAGACACTGCTTCACGTATCTTGTGATGAATATTATTATCGAATTGAGTTTTCTATTACAAGGTAAAATTTAAGGCGTGAGCACGCAACAACAGGTCTGCAAATTTTCAGTGAACAAATATTTTTTGCAAAATAGCAATTGACTTTTATGTTTTTTGGTATGCTAATTTCAAATATGTCATTCGTTTTTGTCCATCACGTTACAGTTTTCTGAAAATTGCGTTTGAAAATTTAGAAAAATAATGCTTTATATACCATGTAAAAACATTTCTAGGGAGTAAAACAAAATAATAAGTAAGAAGTTTTGTGGAAAAAATTACTTTAATATTAACATATATATTTAGAATCCACATTACTGAATCGTTTACTGTCATTAGTACAAAAGCATATGATTCTAAGTAAAGTAACTAGAGATCTAATTAAAAGTAACTTTCTAAGTACTAAAGCATTAATTTAAAAATGTGTTTTTAAAACACAAAATTATGGAGTTAGAGGATTGTTTAAAATTATTATAAGTAATAAACATTTGTTTCTTTGCACCACTAAATATGTGATTTGTCAAAAGTTTAATTATCATGCATAGTTCAGATTTATTTTAATTCCTTTACCATTTAAAATACACATATTTCTATGATATGAATGCAGAACACTGAACACATTCGTAAATTTGGTAGTGTTTTTAATTTCTGTCATCTTGTTAATACAGAATTAAAAATACTTTATATCCTATAACAGACACTACTTGTAATGTTGCAGTGCCAATTAATTCTACAAAATTAAACATGTACTATGAATGAATAATAATAGAAGCTGTTTATTAAACTTTTAGATTATGCGATTAATTTAATAATATGCATAAACAATGTCTAACTTTAAAGTTTGTGTAAAGAACAACGCACGTCAGCGTTCTACAATCTACATTACATAACTAGAACAATAAAATCTAACAAATGTATACAAACTTCTGAGCTTTAAATCCTCGTATTTCTGCTCCCATAAAACTTGGATTATTTCCCAAAAAGGAAAACACTGCAAATGAATCCATTTTAGGCAGGTTGTCAGATTGCCCTTTTGCAAAACCGGATAATAACGCCATGGTAAACAAACCAGAAATAAAAGAAATAAAACTAATAATAAAGACGACGATAGAATTAAAAAACGCGGGATAAACAATAGCCACAAACTAAAATTAGAAAAATTAAACCAAATTAGAAAAAAAATATGATTTTAAAATGTTAGTTTAAGAGGAAGAAACGTAGAATCTCGCGCGAGAAAAATGTAAACATTGAAGCATGGTACATAGTGACGTCAGAACCAATCACGTAGCGTTTTGAGGTCACATGATTTTTCAACACTTTTCGCTTATTTTAAATTTTAAATTTTATTATTTAGATCTATATATACGTTTTAATTGATGTTTTCGAGCAATTTGATAACCAATCTGTTAATAAAAAATAGAAATGAGCATTTTCCCCCACATGTGCAAATTCCTCATTGAACGAACCTTCATGACGACGCACTTGGTCCATGTGGTGTGTCCAAATTCCTAGTGTTATTTCAATCTTGAACATTATGTTTCCTACTCTGTCACTCACCACACCAGCCACCCACTTAGGACCACGGCTGAAGTTCCGTGCCCAAACAAAATCACCTATTTGGAATCTAGAGGTGTTATCAGACTGTGGTGGAGGTTTCGCATGCTGTTCAAAGTCTTTCAGCAGATCCAACCGACAACGTAGGGGACGACCCAGCATGCTTGTTGCAGGAGAGATCCTTGTTGATGCAAGTGGTGTGCTACGATAGTGCAATAAAAATCTTGCCAACCTTTCAGAAAAGGAGCCGACAGTAATCTTCCGAAAAGTACTTTTGACAGTGCGTACTGCTCTTTCTGCAAGTCAATTGGAATTTGGATGATAAGGTGCAGTTCTTATATGCACAATGCCATTTTGTGCAAGAAATGTCTGAAACTCAGTACTAGAGAATGCAGCACTATTGTCGCTCACCAGACTCTTTAGTAGACCAACCAAATTGCGGAGTGCAATTATGGTAGTTGCTGAAGATGTGCTAGGCACAGGAATCACTTCTAGCCACTTATGAGTCAATCCCAATCAACAACATGTGACCTTCCACAGGCCCAGCATGGTCTTCATGGATACGTACCCATGGTTCTTTTGGAACAGGCCAAGAGATCCGTTGGCTGGTGGAGTTGACGCATTTTCTTGGCAGGCAGCACAATTCCAAACTTTTAACTCCAGCTCTCGGTCTATACCAGGCCACCATACATATGATCGAGCCACTGCTTTGATGGCAGAAATTCCTTGATGACCCATGTGCAGCTCGTCAAGTATGAATCTTCGAAACTTCTGAGGAATAAAGACACGGGAACCTCTGAATATGATCCCGTTCTCAACAGACAGTTCATACCTCGCAGACCAAAACTGGTCCAGACCTTGTGGTACTTCTTTTGGCCAACCCTTAGCAATGCACGACCGGAGACTAGATAGCAAAGAACACTTTTTATCTCAGCCTCAATAAGATGTGGAGTAACAGGACTGTCGTTTAACTCCTGTAGCAGTAGTACTGAATCTGCTGGAGCAGGTGGATCTGTTATAGGAATATTTAATGGCAAACGACTACATGCATCTGCGTTAGAATGCAATGCACTCTTCCGAAATTTTATTTTGTATGCATATGCTGAAAGGTTTAATGCCCAACGCTGAATTCGTGCAGCTGTCACAGTAGGTACTGGCTTATTTTCAAAGAGAAGATTTATTAGGGGATGATATGTTACCAATGTGAAAGTCCGCCCCAAGAGATAATTACGAAATCTGGTCACACTAAAAACTAAAGCCAATGTATCTTTCTCGATCTGACTGTAGTTCTTCTCTGCATTAGTGAGTGAACGAGAAGCGAATGCAATTGGACAAACTCCATTGGCTGTATTGTGTGACAAAACCGCTTCTAAACCATATGGACTAGCGTCACATGCCAAGATCACTTCTTCCTTGTTATTGAAATGCACCAGAAAGGAAGAATTTTTTAAAGCCTGCTTGGCATTGATGAAGGCCTGCTCTTCTAACTGCGACCACTTCCAAGCTTGTTTCTTTTCCAACAGCTTATATAATGGAGCTAAAACAGTTGACATGTTTGGTAGGAATTTGGCATAATAAGTGATAAGGCCAATAAAAGAACAGAGTTCATCCACATTCCTAGGCGTTGGAGCTTTCTAGATAGCCTCCACTTTTGATTATTGGATGAAGTTCCTGTTTATCGATTCGATGTCCTAGATACTGCACAGATTCTTTTTAAAATTCCCATTTATCTGGATGTAACCTAATACCAGCATCCTCTAGGCGAGTCAACACCTTCTCTAGGTTCTTCAGGTGAGTAATTTCACCGGTGTGACTAGTAAGTCATCCAAATAGCAGGAACTGCTGGTCTGGTCTTGCAAGACTTTCTCAATCTCCCGTTGAAAAATCGCAGGTGCTGCTACTCCAAATGGTAAACGTGTGTATCGGAATAATCCACGCTGAGTGTTGATCACCAGGAACTTCTTGGATTCTTCATCCAACTCAAGTTGGCAATATACGACCCTGAGATCCAACTTGGAGAACGAATCTCCATTCGACAACTGTGCAAACAAATCTTCCATTTTTGGCAACGGATATTGTTCCAGCTCTGTAGCTTGGTTGACAGTCAACTTAAAGTCTCCACAAATTCGGACTCTACCATCTTCTTTCAAGACTGGTACAATTGGTGCTGCCCATTCGGATGTTTTTGCATGTTCTAGGATACCTTGTTGTAAGAGCCTTTCGATCTCTTGCTCAACTTTCTCTCGCAATGCGTAGGGGACTGGGCAAGCCTTCAAGAATTTAGGCACTGCTGTTGAACAGCAAGCCAAATACACTTTGACTCCCTTCAGCAGTCCTATACCTTGAGCAAAAACTTCTTTATGGTTATTTAGAATACATTCCAGAGTTTGTCCAACTGGGTGCATTTCTTGCATCACCGACACACTATCCTGTTTAGGAATGTTCTGAACTGTTTCAAATGCCGGCATCAGTCCAAGTGGATAAATCCAGTTTCTACCCGCTAAGTTAACATGTCCTTGTTTCACTATCAACAAGGGTAAATAGTGAGTCTTTTTCTGGACCGTAACCTTGACATCAGGTACTCCCAGTATTGGAATAACATGACTGGTGTAGGACTTTAACTTAATAGAAGTTTCTTTCAAGGGAGGCAACACTTCTCGGAATGTTTGGTAAGTCTCCAGTGGTATGGGTGTAAATGGGGCACCTGAATCGACTTCGAAACAAATATTCACACCTTGAACCACACACGTAACTTTAGCTGCAGGAGGTACTTCACCAATGTTTCTAAGATTAAACAGAGTATACGAAAGTCCCGTGCTTGGTAGACATTCTTGTACACTGTTTACATCTCTAGAGGCATGCTTCGCTGGCGATTTGATCTTGGATTGGCAAATGCACGCAATGTGTCCAATTTTTCCACAGGTGTGGCAAGTAGCATTAATAAATTTGCAGTCGGCGGATTTGTGATTAGATTCATCACAACGGTAACACTTTGCACCGGATTTCATTTGAAAATCACCTTGTCTTCCATGAGGTTGCTTATTTCTCTGTGTAGAGGAGCTTTGTCGTATTTGGCGCACTTCCGACGGTTACGATGACGATGCCGCGGTCCGTAAGTCGACAGCATTCCTCGCTGTAGCTTCCATCGCGACGGCGATTTCGGTAGCTCGGGCTAGCGTTAGATCAGGTTCAGACAGGAGTTTTCGCTGCATAGCTTCATCCTGGATACCGTAAATGATCCGATCCCGCAGCATCACATCCAACGTAGTTCCGTAGTTACAGTGCTTGGCGAGCCGACGTAACTCGGAAATGAACACAGCCACTGATTCTCCAGCTTGACGCACGCGGCTATTGAATTTATATCGCTCGACAATCTCCGATGGTACCGGGTTGTAGTGCTGATTCAAAACATCTATTAACTGCTCCAGTGTCTGCGATGTCGGCGTAACTGGAGAGAGTGTGGCATCAGCTGTTCAGCCAATCACAGGCGTTGGCGACTTGCACACATGTGTTCGTCCGTCATGATGCGGTACGGAAACCTTTTCAGACGCCATACGACGAACCATACCAAATTCTTGACCGTTCCACAAAACATTTCAGTTTAATGGTGAACGGAAAAAAGACGGTCATTAGCATTGATCGCCTAAAACCAGCGTTCGCAGAACTTGAAACTGTGCCCACTTCGACAGGTAAAGTCACACCTTCATCGGCTTCAAGACAGCGACAAGGGGAATCTCCTCCCAACCCT
Organism: Dolomedes plantarius; assembly: GCA_907164885.2. Taxonomy (NCBI): domain Eukaryota; kingdom Metazoa; phylum Arthropoda; class Arachnida; order Araneae; family Dolomedidae; genus Dolomedes; species Dolomedes plantarius. The sequence continues at coordinate 184,232,831 of OU015496.1, forward strand.
GTGGCTACGCCTACACTAGTTACTGTGAAGCGTGCAGAGAGAAAGGTCAGATTCAACCCCAGGTTCCTTTAAGTCTCGTACCTTTGGTACTTGGGGGGGAGTACTGTGACATCAGCTGTTCAGCCAATGACAGCAGTCCGCGCGCGCACGCGCAGTTGAGGTAATGCCAGCCATAACTCGAACTTGGAACTACAGTCTAGTAGGACACTCGACTAGTTCACTCTTTGTACAACTCTCGTACCTGACGCACGTGTTAGTTCGGAGCGAACATTCTGTAAAATCAAAGTGACGCTACAATGCCTGTATCCGAGTTTTTATATGTTGAAGTGTAATATCAACGGCATTACGATTTGGTTATGATTAAAGCTTTTTTGTTAATTGTGACTGTGTAATCTATCCAACAACTACACTTCACCATAAGAGCAAATTCCTTAGAAGGCTGTAGACCTCGGGACCAACGACAGTTAGGAAAACTGCACGTTTTCGATTCGCATCCGTAATTTCGTTTTCAATGAAAAAAGTTCTATGCGCTCAGCATAATGAGTCCATGACTCCACCGCAGAGTCAAAAACGCCGATCGTTCCGTACGAAGACATCAGAACCACGTGAGGCCGTTTTAGAAGATGAGGTTAGGCTTAGCGTCGCACAATCGAAAATTTAAAAACTATGAAGTAATTTAAAAAAGGGTTGAAATATACATACATCTGGATCCCATCCTCGTCGCCATTGATGTAACTGAGGTAGTTACAAGAGTTCTTTATGATATAACCCAGATGGATACAGATCACAAAAAATACTTTATTGTACAACCTATCTACTTGCTAGCTACATTGCAACTGCGAGAACAGCACCAATCGACGAACATGACGCCCTCTGTTAAGAATTTGAAATTTTCTTTCCCCGTTACGCGGCGCACCTCCTTGGTTTTAGCGATGCTCGATGTGAACGAGGCTATTAGAAGCAAACGAAAAGCGGGAACTTTTTTCCCCTTATTTCTACTCTCGATACGTTTGTCTCTCGATACGTTCTGTCTTACTCACGATACGTTTGTCACTCAATACGTTTGTTTCTCGATACGTAATATGTATTCAAATGTTTGTAAATAGACGTTGTTTATTAAAGTATTTGTGGAAATTACAGTCTTCTATCTATTCGACGGACAATCACGCTACATGGTCATCGACGAGCCGATGAAAAGCGAACTGATCTAACATTTTTGAGGAAACCGAAACGAAACTTGATTCAAAATGGCTCCCGGTGAACTCTCGCAAATAACTGTATTTAATCGGAAACAAGGATATATTCGTGGACAAATAACAAGATTAAAGACGATTTTACAAGATAAGGTGCCTGTGGATAAAACGGATATTTTTCAAAAACTGAATACAATTGAAAAATTGCATAGCAAGTTAGAGGATCTACGCGGTGAATGTTATTGCACTCTTTCTGACGCTGAGTTACCAACTTTCGAAGCAAGTTTGGAGGAGCTGCAAATTGACCTCGACACATGCGAGGTAAGCTTTCAAAAACTTCTCAAACCAAATTCTATTTCAAATGTTGAAAACAGTCAGTCCTCTGGTAACTGTAAATTAAAATTACCGTCAATTAATCTTCCCGAGTTTTCTGGTCAATATGTTGAATGGTTGTCATTCAAAACGCAATTTATGTCATTAATTGATGATAATGATGAGTTGTCAGATCAACAAAAATTATTTTATCTTCAATCAGCACTTAACGGGGGTAATGCCAAACAATTAATTACGGTAAATGATACGTACACTAGTTTATTCGAGGCACTGAAAAAACATTTTGAGAACACACGCTTGCTTATTATGAGTCATATTAGTGAAATACACTCATGGACAAAAAAATTAGCGCACCAAGAAATAATTGCGGGATCGTAACGAAACTTGCAATGAAGGTACATGTCGAGGAGATATGCAAATGATTAGAAATGCAGCGTGATTGCGCATTACGTATAGCCGGTAGAGGGCGTTGAACATCGTACTTTGTGGAGTATTGGACCCCCTCTAGCGCGAATGCACGATGCGATACGATCGGGCATTGAATCATACAAGTTCTGTATGATGTCTTGAGACATTTCGTTCAATATTTGCTGTAACCTTGCCTCTAGTTCGTTCAAACTCGTGGGCTGCCCAACTCGTCTTCCCAAATGAACCCAGATATGCTCGATTGGAGACAAATCTGGGGATCGGGCAGGCCAAGGAAGGGTAGTAACAGTGCGGAGACAGTCTTGTGACACCCTTGCCGTATGAGGCCGAGCATTGTCTTGTTGAAAAATGGCTCCTGGGAGCCGTTGCATGAGTGGTAACACACGTGGTTGCAGGATTTCATGAACATACCGCTGGGCTGTCATGGTGCCACGGAACAATACTAGGGGTGACCGTGTATTGTAGGCAATGGCACTCCATACCATCACACCAGCTGTGGGAGCGATGTGTCGCTGTACAGCAAAGGCAGGATTGAAGCGTTCATCACCGGTCTCCACACACGAACATGATTGTCATCACTGCCGAGATTGAATCTGGATTCGTCGCTAAAGACGACCTGGTTCCATTCCGCTGCAGTCCAGTTTCCTCGTGCGCGGCAAAACTCCAAACAGAGGCGTCGATGGGTGGGCGTCAAGGGCAGCACACGTAATGAGCGCCGCGATACCAACTGTCCTTCAGCCAGGCGCCTTCGTATGGTTCGAGAAGACACAGAGGCCCCTAGTGAAGGTGCTACCTGTGCCTGGATGGCGGCCAATGAAGCAGTTGGCTGTACGTGTGCATTTCTTACGATGTGGCGGTCTTCTCGACGACTGGTCTGTCGAGGGCGTCCTGAGCCTGGTCTTCGTGTACATGACATCTCTCGGGTCCACTGGTCCCAACACCTCCTCACAACACAATCAGAGCGGCCTAATTGACGAGCTACGCGCCTAGCTGACCACCCAGCTTCCACAATCCCGACGATTCTCCCCCTCTCAAACTGCGACAACTGCTTATACTGTCTTCGAACACGGCGTAGTGGCATGTCTATCTCAGCTCTTCCTTTGTAAATTATTCAGCACACTCAAACAAGCTTTGGTTACCTGTTTTATACTCCACAGAGTACGATGTTCAACGCCCTCTACCGGCTATACGTAATGCGCAATCATGCTGCATTTCTAATCATTTGCATATCTCCCCGACATGTACCTTCATTGCAAGTTTCGTTACGATCCCGCAATTATTTCTTGGTGCGCTAATTTTTTTGTCCATGAGTGTATTTAATTGTTCTAAAGTTAAATGTGAATCCGCGTCTAATTTAAGACATGCTTGACAAAATCGAAAGCAATTTGAGATCATTAAAACTGTTAAAATTAGAGACAAACCCTCTATGCAAAGCAATATTAATTTATGTAATTCTTCAAGGAATTGATATTGATTCACGTAAATTATACGAAATGGAATTGGGATCTGAATTGCCGAGTTGGGAAAAATTTGCGGATTTTTTAACTAAAACATGTCAAGCTCTGGAAAATGTTAACAGAGGTCCGGGAGGAAATGAATTTAAACGGGAACCAACCCCAAAATTTAAAACGTTAATAGTGAAAAATGAGAAAAATAACTGTATGATAGGATGCACAGAATCGCACCCCATTTTCAGGTGTAAAAAGTTTATTGATTCAAACGCAGATGAAAGATTAAAATATTTCATGAAATTTAATTTATGCTTTAACTGTCTCGGGTTTCATGCAATGTCTAGATGCAAGAAAATACATTTAAAATGTAAAACTTGTAACAGAAATCATAGTACGATGTTACACGGAGCGAACTTTTCTTTCGAAAGGAATAAACAAAACAAAAATGACAACGGCGCCAATGATTTGGCGCTGAACGAAGAGAAAAGTATTGCGCGATCTCAGGTGCCAGATGGCCTTAGGCCCTTTTCAGACGAGGCACATAGTTGATCAAACTGATTTCCGGGCGGCTGTCAAGGAGTGTAGCCACCATGCAAATGTATGGGAATCGCCGGAACCTTTTCACACGGAGTGAATTCAGTGCCCAGACATTTTGACATCTGGCACTTGTGCTGATAACGATCTCATCCCGATGAGTAGACTCAACACAAAAGACATTACTGAAGGTACGCTCTTCACACCAGCCGCCTAGCTGCATGAGCTCAGTTCAGTATGGAAAGCGTTTCAATTGCAAGTTTGAAAGTGGAACAATTCATAGAAGAAATTCGTATTAGTCCCGCGATATGGGACATGAGGTGTGATGAATATAGCGATAAAATTAAAAGGGGTGAAGCTTGGGGGAAATTGGCACGCAAATTTTATTCCGACTTCAAAAAAATTTATTTTTGAATATGTGGCTTAAAAAATAGAGCAGATTCTGCAGATTACAAATATATATATATATATATATATATATATATATATATATATATATATATATATATATATATATATATATATATATATATATATATATATATATATATAATTTATGTACTTTTTGACACTCTAACAACAATTATTAGCAACTTAAAAATGTAAACATACATTTAAATCCCATATAATGGGAAAGTATTTTTTGCGTTTTTCTCAAAATGTGATTTTTTCATGTAATGGTATACTTTCTGCAAAATCTGTTGCAAGTACATCTCTGTAATTTTAAACGTCAATAGAATAAGTGCTCTTGTATCAATATAACCTATATTTTTATTTTTAAACCTTAAGATATTTTTGTAAATGGTGAAAATGTATGACAAAAATATGCAGATTTCTGATAAGTGAAATTTATAATTTTTAAAAAAAATTTAAAATAGTGTAACAAAGATTTAAATGGGTTAACTATATAAAATAAACTGTGTTTGATCATCACACGAAATTTGAAGGTAAGATTTTCACTAAATTTTTGAAAAAGTGTTACAAAGTGAATACCTCAAAAATTTCAGGGGGAAAAGTATGTTTGTTTATATTGTTATTTTAAATTTACCTTTCAATCCAAAAAGAATTTTTTTATCTTAAAATATTCATAATGGTCTTACTAAATTAACATAAAAAAATCATAATGATACATGCATATTTGTATAAGATATGGGCTTTAAAAGAATAGCCCAAATTTCCAACTTCTTAGTTGTCGCAGACGTCCCAGTCCCCTTGCAAATATCGATATAAATAAATACAGATGCCTGCTCAATAAAGTAGTCGGTACCATTCAAATTTAAAAGTTCATTTGTTATTTAGTTAATGGTGGTTAAAAATTCCAAAATTAAAAGAAAATTTTTAACTTTTTTAGAATTTTTTTAAAAATTGATTTAGAAGCCGCATTATCATTAAAAAAATGAACAGAAATATTTATTTGGTCATTTCAACGAAATATATTCTTTATCATTGGTTGTTTATTTGATGTTTCTATGGTGACATACGTCACTCTCTTTACATTACTTATCAAACAGCATTACATCGATTAGTACAGGTTATGACTGTTACACTTAAAAATATATGTGGGAGCACCAAATTGCGCGAATTTACCCATTATTTAATTAAATTTATCTAGATTCGTAAATGTGAACATCGCCTTATGCCTACAATTTGAATAGTTTTCATATGAGGGAGGTTTTTGCATTAACCCTTTCAGGTGTGCAATTTAATTATTATAATTTTTTTTTTAAAGTAAGAATGAGGTATAGTGGTCCTACAAATAAAAGAAATGCGATTTAAAAAATTAGCAGAGCAAATATAAAAATAATACATTTTGTATTTTTGTAAGTAAAAACCTGAGTACCATGTTATGATGCTTTCTTAAATTTATATTCCCCTACATCATTATAAATCAAAGACCAATATTGTGTTATAAAATTGGTGTAAAAGAAAGGTATTGGTAGAAGAAAGGTATAATATTTAAGTTAAAGTTTTTGAAATTTAAAAATGTAAGGAGGGAAATCACCTTAAAACCTTAAAAAAACTCAATTTTTTATTAGGATTTAATTATGAAGAATGGAATAAAAGGAATCTTATGAAAAAAATGAAGTCGATATTACAACCGATTTTATGGCCAAATGTATAAAGCTAATAGTAAAGTAATTTATAGAAAATTTAAACTTTAAATGGCTTTTTCTAAAAACTGTTATTTTGAAACTTGTGCGCACTATTTCTTCAAAACTAATGATCCCAAATTGCTAAAATTTTGTATACATGTATATCTTGTATGTTTATATAAATTCTATCTAAATTTAGTTAAGTACATATCACTAATTTTTTACAGCAATTTTTTTTCCTTTGATATTTTTTGTAGATTACAATACATTTGCTTGAAAAATATTTTTATGGGAAATATTGTAATTATTTTAGGTGTAGATTAAAGTATGGCCTATGGATAGAATATATACACATAATTTAATGTAGTAAACTGTCTTCTTCCACATCATTTTTCAGTAGCGTTTTCGCCTGCGTGTAGCTGCTGACGAAGCGTTGCCACAACCCCAGAAGAGAAGGTTTCGCCTTGAATTGGGCGCCGCGCCTCGTGTGAAAAGAACCTCACACGGCAGTCAACTACATGAAAATAAACAAGGCAAGTCAGTTGAATCAAGAAATGTGCCTCGTCTGAAAGAGGCCTTACAAATCATGAGCTGCAAAATGCGTCTTGTTTATATTCACTTAATGCAAGCAAAAATGTTCTTCTTTCCACGGTGAAAGTAAAAGTTATGCAATCGCACGGAAAGTGGTTGGAGTTAAATGCCTTATGTGACTCCGCATCTAAGAGGAATTTAATAATTGAAGACACAGCTAATTTATTAGGCTTTCAAAAATCGCGATGTAGGGCAAATTTAATTGGACTTAAAAATACAGTAGTACCAATTACTGAAAAGATTTGTACGCGTATAACGAACGATGAAGAATCCTTAAATAAGAAACTTGAATTTTTGATTTTGCCCGAAATTGCTGGGAATGTTCCTTCTGAAAAAATAAACATTTCTAATTTAAATTTTCCGGAAAACATAAAGTACTCGAATCCTAAATTTTATTTACCTCAAAAAATATCGCTTCTTCTGGGAGCTGACGTATTTTACGAATTACTAAAAGGAAATCAAATCCGGGTAATGGGTAACTCTATCATTATAATTAAGACAGTCTTCGGATGGATGGTGACAAGTTCGATTCCCGCAGTGCGTCCAAATGATTCCTAGTGTTATTTTATTCAGGATCGCATTGAGGAGGGATTACAACAATTTTGGGAATTGGAATCGATTGGCATATTCCAAGATGCACACTCGGACGAGGAAAGTAAAGGCATGACACTTTTTAAGGATTCTATACGCTACAAAAATGGGAGGTATGAAGTTAGGTTACCATGGAAACGGGATTTCAGGGAATTAAATGGTACTTACGTATTATAGCTGAAGCTTGGCAGCCTTCAACCCTTGGCGTAATATCTGCTCGCCAACACCTAACTTCACAGTGGCAACCTATTTCCTGCCCGGAAATTATAAACAACATTTCGAGCAGAAGCATGTTAAAATAATACAAATGTGTGGAAAACGTGGTTACTCCCAAGCTCTACGTGCCCAATAAGATTTTTTTTATTAAATACAAATTTTAAGGGGTTTTAAAAGGGCATAACCCCCTGCCCCCCTCTAAAAACACCCACTGTATCTTTGTAACCATAGGGCCTAGGAAGTTGAAATTTCGTATAGTGGTTCCCCATAATCCCTAGGTACCTTCTAAGAAATCTTTTTTTGGAAGCTGTAAATTTTAAAGGGGTTAAAAAGAGCTTAACCCCCTGCCCCCACTCTAAAAACACCCACTGTATATTTGGAACCATAGGGCCTAAGAAGCTGAAATTTCGTATAGTGATTCCCCATAATCCCTAGGTGCCTTCTAAGAAATCTTTTTTTTGGAAACTGTAAATTTTAAGGGGTTAAAAAGAGCTTAAATCCCTGCCCTCACTCTAAAAACATCCACTGTATCTTTGGAACCATAGGGCCTAAGAAGCTGAAATTTCGTATAGTGATTCCCCATAATCCCTAGGTGCCTTCTAAGAAATCTTTTTTTGGAAACTGTATATTTTAAGGGGGTTAAAAAGAGCTTAACCCCCTGCCCCCTCTAAAAACACCCACTGTATCTCTGGAACCACAGGGCCTAGGAAGCTGAAATTTCCTATGGTGGTTCCTCTTAAGCTCTAGGTGCATACCAGTAAATCATTTTGAATGCTCGAAATTTAAGGGGCTTTGTCCCCTCTCCCCCCAAAAAAAGTTCTACTGTATCTCTGGAACCATAAGGCCTAGGAAGCTGAAATTTTGTATGGTGGTTCCTCTTAAGACCTAGGGGCACACCTATAAATATCTTTTTAAAGTTCGGATTTTAAGAGGTTTAGCCCCCCTTCCCTCTAAAAAAACCACTGTATCTCTGGAACCATAAGGCCTGGGAAGCTGAAATTTGTTTGTTTGGTTTCCCTTAAGCCCTAGGTGCACACTAATAATTTTTTTAGTTCAAATTTTAAGGGGTTTAGCCCCCCCCCAAAAAAAAAGAAACCCACGGTATCTCTGGAACCATACGGTCTGGGATGCTGAAATTTGGTTGGTTGGTTCGTTTTCCTTAAGCCGTAGGTGCACACCAATAATTTTTTCCTTTTTTAGTTCAAATTTTAAAGGGTTTAGCCCCCCCCCCAAAAAAAAGAAATAAACCCACTGTATCTCTGGAACCATAAGGCCTGGAAGCTGAAATTTTTGTTGGTTGGTTTTCCTTGAGCCCTAGGTGCACACCAATAAATCTTTTTTTACATTCAAATTTTAAGGGGTTTAGTCCCCCCCCCCCAAAAAAAAACATCCCACTGTATCTCTGGAACAATAAGGCCGTAGAAGTTGAAATTTTGCATGGCGTTTCCTCTTAGGCTCTTGGTGCTGGCCAAGAAAGATGTTTAAAAAGCAACTTTTTAGGAGGTTGTAAAGTGGTTTTAAATCCCCAAAATAAAAATGAAATATCCAAAACTCGTATTTAAATTCGGATCACTGTCGTTAAATTCTGCGATGAACTCCTTATGAGAAATGACCCCACCTTACTGCTAAAGTTAATTGAAATTAAATGAACCAAATGACATAATTCATGGCACTCGTGTAATCTGTGGCGAAGCACGTGTATGAAATGTACGAAAGCAGTTATTAAACATGCATCAACATTTTGAGCAGCAGCATGTTTAAAAAAGTATTTGGAAAACACATGGAAAAGTTTAAAAAAAAATAAGCAGCTGAAGAACATGATTTCGCTATAGATAATTTTAGATCTAATTAAAAATTTCATATTAAAGACAAAATAGGAATACACTCTTAGACAAAAAAAGCGACGCGCCAAGAAGGGGTAATGCAAATTAGACACAAATTGATATGCATACAGGTTTCGACGGAAAATGCAAATATTTAAAGTTTGGCAATCGGGATTTTAAAGTAATGGCAATCGGGAACCGTAGAACAAGTTTTCCTTCTGAATTCTGACTGTTTTGCCGCAATCTTTAATATTACATCTCCAGCTACTGGTCGATTAAAATAGGCACGCATGTTGTGAAAGTTCGGGCACACACGCTGACTGGGCAAAATTCCACGAATCTGGAAAAAAGACACTGCATCTTCTTCCTTTTGGCCTATATTACACTATCAAAGTTCTTTGACAAAGATATTTTTTAAAAGTTATTTGTATCTTTTATAACAGTTATACATAAAAGAAATGCTATAACCTCAAAATACCCCTATTACACTATCAAAGTTCTTTGACAAAGATCTTTTATAAAAGTTATTTCTATCTAAGGGGGCTAAATCCCTTAAAATTCGAGCTCTTAAAAAAGATTTATTGGTGTGTACCTAGGGCTTAAGGGGAAGTACCATACAAAATTTCAGCTTCCTAGACTCTATGGTTCCAGAGATACAGTGGGATTTTTTAGGGGAGAGGGGGTTAAACCCCTTAAAATTCGATCTCTTAAAAAATATTTATTGGTGTGTACCTAGGGCTTAAGGGGAACCACCATGCAAAATTTCAGCTTTCTAGGTCTTATGGTTCCAGAGATACTATGGAGGTTTTTTAGAGGGGGTTACGCCACTTTTAACCCCCTTAAAATTTGCATTTTTCAAAAAGATATTTTAGTAGGCACCTAGGGCTTAAGGGGAACCACCATACGAAATTTCAACTTCCTGGTCCTATGGTTTCAGAGATACAATGGGTTTTTTTTTCAGAGGGGAGGGGGTTAAGCCCCTTTTAAACCCCTTAATATTTGTACTTTTTAAAAATATTTCTTAGTGGGCATCTAGAGCTTAGGAGTAACCACCACGCAAAATTTCAACATCCTAAGACTTTTCCTTTGAAAGATTTTCGTTTTTAACATACTCATTTTGAATATTTTCGTGTATTTCTGTTTTGTCATTAGTGCGCAATTTTTAATTAGAGCTAAAACTATTTCGAATCGAAATCTTGTTCTTTATCTGCCGCGTTTTCCACACATTTTTTTTTTTAACATGCTGTTCCTCTAAATGTTGTTTATAACATCCGGGCACCGAAATCTTTTATAAAACTTTGACGAAGAACCCAACTTTTATAAAAGTTATCTTTTATCAAAGTTAAGGTATTACACTGTCATATTTCTCGTCAAACTTTTTTTATAAAAGATCTTTGTCAAATAACTTGCATAACCTAAAAAAATAAAGAAAATCTTCAAACCGAAACTTAGAACGGGAGCGAAAAGCAATGAATGGCGAAAACAATACTATCAACAAGGATGGGGTGTATAATTGGCGCTTTATTGTCGCTTTTTCGCCAAACCGCAAAGCTTCAGCTATAATACGTAAGTACCAATTAAATTATAACTTAACAGTTGCCAGGAGACGACTGGATCATTTGAATAGAAAATTTGAGAAGCATCCGGAACTGTATAACGATAATAATGAGATACTAAATGATTATGAACATAAAGGCATCATCGAAAAAGTTCCAAATGACAAAGTGCAAAGCGATAAACCACTATTTTACCTACCATTTTCTATGGTTTATAGAGACTCGGTCAGTTCCAAAAAAAAATTGTTTTTGATGCCAGCGCACACGGAGAAGGTGAACTTTCTCTAAATGACTGTTTGTACGCAGGACAGCCTTAATCCCCTGATATTTAACATGCTCATATTCTTCCGTTTGAATGCTGTGGTCGTCTTAGCAGATATCGAAAAGGCGTTTCTGCAAATATCCTTAAATGAGAAGGATAGGAATGCAGTCCGATTTTTGTTCCCAAGTTCAAATCCAGGTACAAGTAAGCATTATGATATCCAAATTTTCAGATTTTGCCATGTTCTCTTTGGTGTCAGCGCCAGTCCCTTCTTGCTGTCCGCCACAATTAAAGAACACATCGAAAAATTTCGATAGTTGCATCCCGCTACGGTGGAAATGCTCGATAAATGTCTTTATGTAGACGACTTTGTAGGAGCTCTCGACAACGACTCGTCTGCCTTTCAGATGTCGCACGAAGCCAAAAGAATTATGGCTGATGCAGGAATGAACTTATGTAAGTGGAGTTCCAACAGCAAGGAATTGGTACAATCATGGGAAGACCACGGGTTCAAAACCCATCCCATTCATTCAGAAGTCAATCCTCCTGACAAATTACACAAAGTTCTCGGTCTTCCGTGGCATGTTCATCAAGACTACATCACGATAGATGTGAAAAACTTGACCGAATTTGATGAACAAGAAACTATAACAAAAAGACTTGTGTTAAGAACAGCAGGAAAGCTGTACGACATACTTGGTCTTTTAACACCGTTCACAATAAGACTCAAATGTCTATTCCAAGAATTGTGGCTTAGGAAGTGCCCGTGGGACGTGGAACTTCCACCAGACCTTCTCCAAATGTATACTCAATGGAGGTCTGAGTTGTCTGATATTTCGAACTTGAAAGTCCCTAGAATGATCCTCAACTCCAGCTTAGGTGATACCAACGAACTTCAAATCCATGTCTTTTCCGATGCCAGCCAAAAACCATACGGAACCGCAGTCTATTTGAGAGTGAAGTACATTGACAAAATCACAGTGAATCTGGTTGCTTCGAAGAGTCGTGTTGCCCCATTAAAGAAACTGACTGTTCCAAAACTTGAACTGATGGGGGCGTTGCTCGCAGCCAGACTTGCAAAAGAAGTAGAACAAATCATAAACCGAAAAGGATCAACCACAGTTCATTTCTGGTCAGACTCCCAGATCGTATTGTTCTGGATCAAATGACCTCACCACAAGTGGAAACAATTTGTTTCTAATCGTGTGAAGGAAATTCAGGCTCTTAGCAATCCTGAAGCTTGGTCACACGTACCGGGAAAATTAAATATTGCAGACCTTGTCACGAGAGGAGTTAGTACAGAAAGTCTTTCAAAAAGTGAGGCTTGGTGGTCAGGTCCAGAATTCTTAAGAACAAATGAGGTCTCAGTATTTGAATGTAGTGATTCTATTCCCAAAGAATCTTATATTTTAGAATTGAATAAAGAGTTCACTGTAGAAGATAATATGTGTTTTGCTGAAACCAATAAAAATGTTATCTTTCATAATGACCTCCTAAAAATTACTAACAATTTTTCTAAACTTGTTCGTATAGTTTCCTATGTTTTCAGGTTTGTATATAACTGTAGAAATCCAACAGACAAAAATGGTGGGTATATGAAGTGTCAAGAATTGAACAAATCAGAATCTTTTCTTCTAAAATTTGCCCAACGTGAGTATTTAGAAGAAATCACTGCCTTGGGGAAGGGTGAGAATGTGAAAGGTAAAAGTAAATTATCTTTTCTCAATTGTTTTTTGATAAAAATGGGCTTATATGCGTTGGAGGACGAATAATCAATTCTAGTGTTAATGAGCATACTAAACATCCCATTGTCCTCCCACCTAAACATCCCTTAACTTACATGATTGTACAGTATCTTCACTTGAATTATTTGCATGTGGGGGCTTAAGCCTTGTTGTACCTAATACGTCAAAGGTATTGGCCATTAAACGGCAGGAATTTATGCAGATTAGTGATACACAATTGTGTCATATGTACAAAGAACAAACCAATTCTAGAGCAACAATTGATGGGCCAATTGCCCAAAGAACGCGTAGAACCTTCTCTTCCATTTACGGTTACCGGTATAGATTTTTGCGGACCTTTCCATGTAAAATTCAAAGGTCAAAGGAAAGGTATGTTGAATAAGATATATGTAGCAATTTATGTATGCTTTTGCACTAAAGCAATTCATTTAGACTTTGTAAGTGATTTAACATCAGCAGGGCTCATTGCCAGTTTGAGAAAAATTTTCTCCAGAAGAGGTAAGGCCTCTAAGATTTTCACTGACAATGGACGAAATTTCGTTGGCGCAAATGCTGAACTAAAACGACTTCTAAAAATTGTAAATTCCCCGGATGAACCAATGGCTCAATATTTCACTGAGGAGAAAATTGATTGGCATTATAGCCCTCTAAAATCTCCAAATTTCGGGGGATTATATGAAGCCGGTGTGAAATCCTTTAATTTTCATTTAAAACGCATAGCGGGAAATTCTCATTTTACTTGGGAAGAATTCATTACGATCTTGGCGGAAATTGAAGGAGTTCTAAACTCCAGGCCATTGACTCCATTGTCAGCTGATTTTGATAATTTTGAAACCCTAACTCCAGGACATTTTCTTATTGGGAGACCCATCACTTCCATCGCGGAACCCCAACTTACAAATATCGATGAAAATAGACTCAGTAAGTGGGAAAGGATTTCTAAAGCCTCTCAAAGAATTTGGAGACTTTGTAAAAGAGATTACTTAAATAATCTACAAGAACGTCATAAATGGCAATTCAGTAAGAACAACGTAAGGGTGGGGACCTTAGTGTTGGTGAAGGAAGAAAATTTACCAGGCACTAAGTGGTTAACAGGAAGAGTAGTAGAAATATTCAATGGAAGTGATGGGAAAGTGAGAGTGGTGAACATACGTTTACCACAAGGTAACATACTTAAAAGATGTTTACAAAATATTTGTGTATTACCTGTGTACTAATTATTGTGTTAAGTTTCATTTTATTTTTTTCATTGTATGCATATTTGATATTTATGTTGTAAGTGTAACTATTATTGTAGAACTTTCATTTAAACCTATATTGTATTGTTTTTGGAAATAATTTAGAATAATTGGATTACGAATCCAATCGGCGGGGAGTGTTAAGAATTTGAAATTTTCTTTCCCCGTTACGCGGCGCGTCTCCTTGGTTTTAGCGATGCTCGATGTGAACGAGGCTATTAGAAGCAAACGAAAAGCGAGAGCTTTTTTTCCCCTTATGTCATATGCCTACTCTCGATACGTTCTGTCTTACTCACAATACGTTTGTCACTCGATACGTTTGTCTCTCGATACTTTCTGTCTTACTCACGATACGTTTGTCACTCGATACGTTTGTTTCTCGATACGTAATATGTATTCAAATGTTTGTAAATAGACGTTGCTTATTAAAGTATTTGTGGAAATTACAGTCTTCTATTAATTCGACGGACAATCACGCTACACCCTCTACGGTAAATTCGAAAATGCACTTGCTATGCTGCCAACACTTAGGTACAAACATGGATATTCCATTCGGAAGGGAATTTTATAAGCTTTATTTTTGGAATTTGACAATTTTCTGTGCGACGCACCGTTTTCGAGATAAACGCCGAAAACTGTAAAAAGTGACCTTTGGGATCCCACCCCATCCCCCGCGGCCCTTGAAATCGAGGGGACTTTATTAGGCGTTGTTCAGGGAACCGACCCCTACACATTCCTGAAAAAATTAGAACCCCTTCATTTAATGCATGATTCGCCGCCATTTTGAGCTAATTTGACTGGGCTAAACAGAAAAAAAACAAAGTTCTCAAATTTACGAACAAATACGCAATCTATGATCAAGTTTCCACAGCAACTGTTCATTATATAAATAGTTTATGTGTGTCATTTGTATTTGTGTGAGATCTGCGTGTGAAATAAAGCTAGGGACGTGTATGTAAAATTTGTAATTTTATTATTGTACAATGTACATAGGCAATCTTTGGGGCGACTTTTGAGTCATAAAAAAGTTTTCGAATAAGCGCGTTCCCACAGTCCATTGAACTGTATGATATATTGTGCTTTACTGTGTTAAATACATCCGGATGTGAACAGGCCCCAGGCCCTTGTATGCGCCCAACTCATATACAATAAATTTCTCATTTCGGCGAAAAACGGGACTTTTGCCGTCCCGTCTTAAAGTTCCCCAGGACGCGGAACAAAATTTACAATAAGGGACTGTCCCTTAAAATCCGGGACATTTGGCAACCCTGGTTAATACTAACCCTACAACTAAGATTATAAAAATTCCTACTTAAAATTGGTAAGACTTATCAAGTATACCTCTGGTAGAGTATACCCCAGAAAGTATACCTCCGATGTTAGAAAATAACTGAAGAATATTATTTTAATGTGTTATAATTTTGTTTTGTTCTTTCTATTAACAGGATTTATGTATGCTAAAATCTTACTCCCCCCCCCCCCTCGTGCAAAATCACATTTTATTCTACATAATGCCTTGTTTTGAATAATACAAATAATCTAAACATAATAGAGACAAACTTTAACAGTTTGTCTCTATTTATACATGAGGTTAATACATTCCAGTTAAAATTTTTAATAGTTAAATTCTTTTTATTTTGGGTAGTTACAAGGAATAAGTTTTCATTTGCATCAGCAGCACGCTACATATTACGATATTGTTCTGTGATTCAGAATTTGAAAAAAATTAAAATTAGCGCAGCTAGAATAAGAACTAGAACTAGAAAAAATCAGAAGTCAGGACACGTCTAAAGATGAATCTCGCCCGAGTAAAGAAGTAGATGCAGGTTCGGGAAACTTAGAAAGTTTAATTTGAAGTGTGAAAACTTTAACCATTCCAGTTCCTGGCAAATCGAAAAACTTCAGTTTGTTCTTTTAAACACTGGAGAGAGCATTCATTACCAGAAACATACCGGAAGAGTTCAAGGAACAGATGTAGTATACGCAACGGGCCATCACCAATTTGGCGAAAAGTTGGCGCCAAAATCCCGTTCGGAGACTTGATAGGCTTAAACTGCGAAATGTAAACAATAAATTGGAAAACAAACTTACTGCTGGCTTTATGAAACTCGTAGGCGCACACGGGATCTTCGCTTCGCTCAGATACCCTTACTTCATTCCGCTACGCTCCGTTACGCATCCGTCCAAAAACATTACAGAAAATCCCCAGCCGCTGGCTTCGCTACATACAGCTGGCTGTTGTACAGTAAAAAAAAGTTTCCGCTGGCTGTAGCGGTCAGTAAAACAAAGCTTATCGCACAAAATCCAAAAAAATACCATCCGATCTTAATATCCTCCCTGCGAGAGTATAAAAACCGCCAAACATCCATCAGATTTGGCGAAAAATCGTCCCTTGGCATTCGTTGCGTCTACTACATCTGTACCGAGTTGGAAATCCGAAATTTTGATCAACATATTAGGGGACAAAGCTACACTATTGTTAGATATTAAGTATTAAATTAGACTGAAAAGGTATAATATTCTACAAATCGCCATCTTATTTTATTTACTCAAAAAAACTCTTTTTAAACAGGTGTTGCCAAACTGGGCAACTAAAGTATTAGATGTAATCCCGTCCCCAAGTTCGTTCTACTTAATCTCGTTCCCAATTCCCAACAACTATTTCATGTTAGTGAGGAAAAATTAAAATCGTATGAAACCGTTAAAAAACTCGTATTGAAAGAATATCAACCAGCTGCTTATGAATGCCTAGTGAATTTTCGAAGAGCACGACGCGAGCCTAAATAGTCGCACGTTCAATTCGCATCTAGACTCTGCAAATTTCGAAGATTACTGTCAAAGATTTTGATACATTATGTCAACTGATAATTTCTGACAAAATCTTCCAAACATTAGATAGAGAAACCGCAACTTACATCAATGTCAAAACAGGGGAAAATTGATTAAAACCGAAAGATTTTGTTAAAGAAGTTGACATATATTTTGTCAATAAAGGAAAGTCGTTGAATAAGACCACTTCTAATACTAACGAAAATACAGCTAATAAGTTACCCCATTTTTCTAAAGAATCACAGTATATCCCACCTCATTTGAGAAGCAACACAAATAAAAAGATACCCGCCAAAAGGCTTTTATATATGTGTAAAAAATACACACCTTGCCAGATTTTGTCCACAAATGAGAAAACCGAAAAAACAATTCGATCTCTTCAAAATAGAAACGACAGATAAATAGAGAAATGATAAAAGAATAGCAAAGATTGGATTTTCCTGTTTAGAATCAGACGAAATAATAACGCAACCATTTCAAAGTGTAAATATTTGCATTGCGGGTAGAGAAATACAATTTATTATTGACTCTGGAGCCGAAATTTCCGTGTTAAACCCGAAGTTTATGCCTGTTATTTCCATCGAAAAGAGTAGCAATATTGACCTAATTTTTTATTTTGGAGAAACAATTACAACCAAAGTGGGGAGAATCCCTATTTCTCTTAGCAATCCCGATAATCCGCTCTTTTTGAAACCTACAGAAATATTTGTGGCCTTGACGGAGAAACTTCCTGTTCCCGGCGTTCTAACCTCTAGTGATACGGTCGGCAACCTTTTTTACTTTGGTACTAAAATTTCAAAAAGTGGACTGAACCGATTTAGCTTGCTTTTTTTTTCTTGCTAATCCCAGACAATCTCCATGAAATCAAAAATTTCTAAAAAGTCTAAAAACAGTAAAGGGTCCCGAAGGACCTCTTCCTTTGTAAAACCCAAACAAGTCAAAAGATGGTCAGGGGAGGCCATGTCGGCAGAGCACCAGTGACATTCCGGGAAGATCGTCTGATCCTGCCGAAAAGTGAGTGCTCTAATATGGCCACTCATGAAGCGCGAGAGGGTTGTTTCATATTTTCTAGGCTTGAGCTGGAGAGACCCACCCGGACTTTTTCAAAAGTACCATAGGTGGCAAAGAGGAGTTCTCCAAAGATGGTTTAGTTGTGTCTTCTGAAGGGAGTAAATCTCTCTAAAAGTAAGAGCCTCACAAGGGCTCACGTACTCCTCAATAGCAGTCTTGGCTAAAAAGTCGGCCCTTTCATTACCGTCGATCGCAACATGGGAAGGGATCCACTGAAAATGGATAGTGTGTCCAGAAGAAAGCCGGTCAAGAAGATCTAAGATGTCCAGGCTAGTCTGGTCCCCAATAACAGTCCAATTAGAGAGGTGCTGAATTAAAGCACGACTATCAGTTAAAATCCAGACATCGTGAAATTGATCCTCAACTTGATACGCATATTGTAAGCCCCTCTTGATAGCAATAAGCTCTGATCTAAAAACCGAAAAGAAATCCGGATTTTAAATCTTAAATTATTTAGCTTGTGAATGACTCAAATAAGTCTATATGTACCCATATATGTATGCCATATTTGATAAACAAAATTGTTATCTGAAGGCTGTAAAAATGAAACAAATTTCATTAAAGGAGGCTAAATTGTTTAAAATATAAAAAAAAAAATATATCCTGATTAAAATTTTATGGTTGATAATGGTTTTTCATGAGAGAGGTCTGACAGTATGTCACTTGGACAGTCCAATTTTTTTTTATTTAAAATGATATAAAAATAAATTTCAAATAAAAAATTTAAACGCTAATATTTTCTTGTGCATCATAGTAAATGTATCGAGGAAAATTTTTGCAGTAATTAATTTTAAACTACTATGTAGTTAGGTTATAATGTCATTTAAAACTTATATCTTGCTTTAAAAAATATATTAAATTTGTTAAAACTTCATTCAAGTTATGCACAGTTATAATATTTATTTTTATTAATTTTAAAATTATGAGCATTAAATTTAATTTTTTTTCCAAAATTATAAAAAATTTATTTGGAAGTTGCATAAAATGTTATTTTACTACGAGTTTTACTACAAACTTTTCATGTTTCTATTGTCCCTCAAAACATATTTATTTAAAAAGTATTATTTTCGAACAGAAAAATATGAATAGAGAAAAATGCAGCGAGACTATGAGACAATCATGAGGAATAATATTTAATCATAAAATATTACAAACACTTCAAATATTTAACAGATGGCAGCACCAACAGACAGTACATGAATTATTCATATTAAATACAAATTTACAAAAGGATAGGCGATAATATGGAGTAGAAATTTTATAAGTCATCACTCTTTCTGTTAATATTACCAGTCTTCCGAAAATATATTAAAAAAGTAAGATGGTGTTTGTCGTATTCTTTTCCTAAACGTAAATTATAACGTTTTCATAAGTTAATATTTTAAGACAGTATCATATACAGTACTGGCCATAATGGATGACTCATTTGTTTTTTCCCATTCATAGTGGCGTATTGGCGTCAGATGTTCGTTTTGACTGTCTGCCAAAGTGCAGGTGTTCTTGCTTGGCATTTCGTTACTTCATTAGTTGTGTTCGCCGTGTGTTGGCGTACAAATTTTTGCAGAAGGGTGAAATACTATAAAAATGCCATGTAAAAGAATTTCACGCGAAATGCATGCACAAATAAAGATTCTGAGCGAAGAAGGTTATAGTACTCGGGAAATTGCTGCCAGATTACAACTGGCACAAAAGACAGTTTCCAGGTCTATAATTAATTTCAAAACAACCGGAAATTATGGATATTCAAAGCCAAAAGGTCGTACCAAGAGCACAAGCAAGCGCATGGACGAGTCCATAATTTTGGCCCAGAAAATCAGCAAAAGCAATCCAAGCTGGTTTACCAAAAGATGTTAATATCCCTAGTCAAAGGACAATCCGCAGGAGGCTATTCAATGCCAATTTAAAGTCCTACAAGCCTGCTAAGAAGCATAAATTGTCTCCCAAAAACCTTGCTGACCGACTGACATTTTGTAAAAAGTATCAGGATTGGACTGTGGAGCAATGGAAACATGTGCTGGTTTCAGACGAGACTCAAGTATCGCAGTTTTATGCATTTTGTAGAAACATACGACGGCCTCCCAATAAAAGAGACATTATTCCCACCGTGAAGCATGCTGAAAACTCATGGTCTGGGGAGCCATTTGTGCCAAAGGAAGATGTGGATTGTGGTTTATGCCTGAAGACACATCAATTAATAGAACTGTTTATCTCGATGTGCTAAAAGAGAAGTTACCACCGTTTATGAATATCAACCAGTGCACACACTTCCAACATGATGGACCACCTTGCCACCAGACTAAAGCTGTTAAGACATGGATTGCAAAGCAGGGGTTTCAGATCCTTGGGCCGCGGCCCGAAAATTCCCCGGATCTAAACCCAATCGAGAACTGTTGGGAAATTTTAAAGCGCAAAGTTGCTGAGCGCAACCCCACTTCACTTTCGGACTTAAGAGAAACTATAAAACAAGTGTGGATTACAGAAATTACACCAGATTATTGCGAAAAATTATGCATTTCCATGCCTGATCGTATCCAAGCTGTATTGGAAAAAAAAGGTTTCCACACCAAATATTGAACCCTTTCTCAATTATGTATGTATACTGTGCTTATATAACTAAAATTAATAATTCCCATAAAATAAATACTTAGTTAAATGCAATTATTCTTGTGCATTCATAAACATCACAGTTTTTTGTGGTGAGTCATCCATTCTGGCCAGTACTGTAGTACAATATCTTCATAAGTAGCACAATACAAAAATTCCTGAAAGCAAAAAAAAAAAAAAAAAAATATTTAAAAAAAAACCGTTTCGGGGACATTGCCACAGAGAAGAAAATACGTCATTTAAATCCAAATTTTGAGCAGAAATCATATTTTTTTTATTATTCGTACCATATGATCTTCGATTGAAGACAGTTGCTAAAATTAGCGCTAGTTACTCCGGCAACAGAAACACTGTCTTAGATCATGAAATTATATTTTCCTAGCATGTAAATGAAAAAAGATACACTTCCTTTGGTTGAGAGGGGCATGGTAATCTTTTGCAAATCGAAGGTCAGATCTGGACCTACAGTTTAAAGCCGACTCTGAACGGCTACAAACATCCATGCCAACAGCAGGTCTTGAACCCACAGACTTGACGCACTTCTGTAGTTCAATGTTTAATTTTCTCTGACATACTTTTTCCCAATTTACTAAAAACATGTTTAAAAAAATTATTCGACCAATGCGGTTATCACACTCTCTGCCAACTCTATGCGGTTATCACACTCTATGCCCCCTTGCTTTGCATACAGCTGTGCTGTACCCTTACCTCACAAGGCATATACACAGATCACCTACAAACTTTAAATACTTCTGTACTAGAGAGCCCCTGAACACTGAGGTGAAATAATTTCTTATTTTTCGTTAAGCGTCCTTACACTCAGCTATGCTTTCTCACTAACATTTTTTCTTCATCTTTTAAAACAACATGGCCATGTAGAGAATTAAATTTACCCTTCTTGCTTTGTATCAAGCACAAACTCAAGCTCTTAAAAAGAAGCTTCCCCTTATATCATCTAATGATATTGTTTATCAAAATGTCAAACATGAAATTTAAATGCCTGTACAGAAATTTTTGCAGAAACAGAAATAAATATCATGTCTTATGTGAACCATTAAGATAAACTATCAAAGCAATTTTTCATCAAGGACCAGAATCAAAGGACAATTATTGTCACTTCTCAGATGATCACTTATCACAAATGATCACAACAATTTTGCTTAGAGATTTCTAACATTCGAAGTCTAACAGCGATAACAGTGAGTAAGATTTTAGATATCAGCTGCATATACCAGCATTTGATGTATGACTCCATTAAGATAACACCAAAGGATACAACAGAAATGAAACAAATGCAACAGTTATGATGTCATTCAGGATTAAATGCATACTTTTATGTTCAGAAATATTAAATCTATGAAATGTTTTTTAAGACATACTTTTTTAAGGCACATTCTTAAATAAAAAAATAAAATAAACATAAAATTATAATTATATAAATATAAATGCCAATGGAAATAAATCCAATATAAAAATATTTAAAGAAATAACAGTTGATGATAAAACTCACCATAAACTGAATCATAAAATATTACAATAAACATACAAATAACTTCTAAACTGCATGACAAGAGTACTACATTTACAAAATAATTACTTCAGTTAAGTTTTAATGCTTGTAATATGTAATTGATTTGTTCTAATAATTCTTTTGTGTTGTTGTTAGTCAGCTGGAAGCTCCAGTTTGTATAATCATCTAGGCCACATTCAGATTCCACATCATCAACTCCTATAAATTAAAATTTTAAATAACTGAATATAATTTTTTTGTAGGCTCAGTCAGTAGATATCAGAAAGAGAAGAATCTATTACTGACAGACCAACAGGAAGGGATGGGAAAAACTGCATTCCCTAGGATAATCCCTCTAATACAGGGATTTGGATCATACTCAATTATTGCTATTATTATATATTATAGACAAGAAAGATAAAATCCAATTGTTTGACACTAAATAAGAAGGCTCTAACAAAACAAGGAACACTGAAACATTTTCGAGTAGAAAGTTTAGATACAGTATTCTAGAAGGCAATTTAAAACTAAACACACCTTTTAGTAATTTTTTTCCATAAAAGAATATGAACTGAATTTTACATTATTTTCTGCCGAGTCAAGCCATACATCATATCTTTGATATGAAAAACACAATGCACAAAAATTACAGAGGGCTAGAAAAAAGATGGTACTAGGCATCTTTTTCTTTGAAAGATCAGGTGGGTCATAGTAGGAAAATTACTGAGAAGTTCATGAGAGATATTATTGAAACAATTTGAGGCTAAATTTTGATCTGAAATTAACCTCTGATTAAACAATTCACAAGATTAAATTTTAGTTAAAGGTTCTGAGGTATAAAAATAACAATCAAAACATTTAAGTAGTATTGTGATAAATATTCAAGATATTATTTTACTATTTAAAAGAAAATAAACTTTCAATTTTGTTTAACTATTGTCTTTAAATTAGACATCACAGTGAACTAACAAGAATTGCTGCTAATAACTGTTTTACTTTAAAATCCACTAGCAGCTCTAAAATATCTCCCAAAGTGAACCTGCTAGTACTAAAAATAGAATACGGTTATGGCACAGTTAATCACACTACATATTAAATATAAAGGCTGTAAACCGAAACTGTTTGAGGCAAAGAATGCTCAAAGAACATTTACTCCTAATGACAGTGAAATATATTTACCTTCCAAACTATCCAACTTCTTTAAAATAATAACAGTTATTTTCCTCCATACGTAGAATATAGTCACATGTGTGGTATAAACTCACATGAAGCTATTAATTTATTTGCTTTAAAAAAAACACTATGAAGTTTCCCTTGGAGTTTTTATATTTATACTGAAATATATTGCCATGTCAGACAAATTTATATAAGTAAAATTTTTTTGCAGCATTTTAAACCAACTTCTCAGTTTTAAACTTTTTTTATTTATTGAGAAATGAATTGCTTATTAAACATGCAAAAAAATTTTTTTAGAGCATTGCAAAATAAGTTCTCAAATGTTTCTATAGTTACAAAATTCTTATAATATTTGTCTGTAATTAAAACAAAAAGTTTGGTAAATAACAATATATTTTATTTATACAGTACTTCATGAATTCTTGGTGTTTTCATAATATCTAGACAAACTGGTATCCAAACACAGTTGAAAGTCAGTTGTAGAACTATCAATAGTTAACTAAATATGTTGGCAACTTACATGCCTATATGTGCTTAAAATCATCTTTAGAGTGTTATATAATACCTATATATAAGTTATTTAAAGCAATATTAATTTTAGGTTCACTAATTTTACTGAAAAGACTTTTTAATTCTCAAATTTCATTCCATAATCTATACACCTTTTGTTATTCTGAAAAACTTTATCTAGACTTAAAAAGTGTTGGTGGAAAAAAGTATAAGCATGGTATTAAAGATTCTCTTACCAGAACAGCTCAGATTAGTGGAACAAGGTAGGTATAAAAGCAAAAAAAAAACAGCATCAGGCAAGGTGCAATAAGATTCTCTAACCAGAATGGTTAGAACAGTCAAAATACACAATGATATATTCACAGAGGCTCCTTTGTGGCAAACTATTTTTTTTTTCTTTAATGGAAAAAAGTAGGTAAGAAAAAGGCTAGAGGGTCTCCTCCACTGAAGTTTACATCTTCATGTATTATAATAATGAGTTAACCTAAAGTTTACTCATTGACCTCATTGGGGTTAATGATATAACCCAAAACTGACCTTGATTATGCTTTTGTTAAAAAACAAAGGTCCTCTTACAATATTTTTTCAGGTTATGTCAAATTTTCCTAGGTATGTGTGCATACATATATACATATGTATCTAAACACCTGCCATACATATATATATATGTGTCTAAACACCTGCCAGAGGATCTTAGATTTAGACTCTATTTATGATACAAAAAGCCTGTATATGATAGAATATGTAGCTGTTTAAAACAAAATCACTAAAAATAAGCTTAGTTCAAAAGTAAATTCATTAAAAATATCACTAATTAGAACATCAAAAGCTACTAATAGGATTCTTTAACATATGAGGATAGTTATTCTTTAATTAAATTCTTACAATGTTCAGTTATAGAGCATCACTTATTTATGCAAATATAATTATTGAAAATTAAGTTATTTAAAATAAATGCATGAATACATATGTTATAATTCAAAAGTTTTTAACTTATAGCTAAGATCTCAATCCCATTTATGATAATTCGTAAATAAAATCTTGTTTTCAGGAAAAAGTGTAAATTGAGCTAATTTTACAAATAATTTGGCATTAATTTTTAACGATATGCAATGATATGAATTTAAATTTACACAGAAAATATATAGTAGCTATACCTTTAGTATATATCCAACCACGATATTTCCGAACATCATCCGATGCTTGAATTCTAACAGTATGAGTTATACTGGGAAAGTTAGAATAGAAAAATTCAATATCAGTTTTTCTCCTGGCATCACTTACAACCCATATCTTTTTATAGCTTGCATTTGACTGTGCAATGGCATGACGACAGAAGTAGCCAGGATCCTGATTGCGTATTTCTTCACCCCATTTAATCATCCTCTGACGATGAAGTTCTTTATACTCTGATGTGTCCAGGAGCCTCTTATAATCTAAATCATTTTCCTAGGTATAAAGTACTCAGTATCATTAAAAGAAAATATAAATATAAGGTAAAAAGTGCTTAATTGTGTTAAAAATATATGTTTTTAAATTCTAATCAAATAATGTGCAATATAGATTATTTATGTTTTATTTATGTTGCATTTTAGATTCTTCTAATGCTGAAATCAAATTACTTTAGTCATGCCCATCTAACTGTTTAATTCTTCTAAATGGAATTCTCTGTAATAATAAACACTTCTCTAATACATTTTAATACTTCTAATAAATTTAACAATTTCTTTTACTAGATCTCAAATTGCTGACTTTTTTGTCAACTTTCATTAAAAAATGTATCTTTTTTTTTCTTTGTTCTTAATTTTTTATTATGGGTATCACAAGTGTCTCTTTCAAATTAAATCTTCATTTTGAAATGTTACATTTATAAACACATATACAAACACATATGTGTGAATATACATATATTGAATATGTATATGTTGAATAGTATATATTTATATATACAGTGAAACTTCTCTAGCCCGCCAAATCACAAAACAGCAAATTTTTTCGGCACCAATTACTGGCCATCATAGAAAAATCCACCCCTATTCAATGACCACTTTTTTTCAACCATGACTGTCTGCCTTAGAGAAGTTTCACTGTGTGTATATATATACTGAAGTGCCACTGAATTAGGGATACCTACCTAGTAACGAGTTGGGCCTCCTCTGACTTGATAACAGCTGCCACACGACGAGGCATAGATTCAACAAGTTTCTGGAAACATTCCAAGGGAATGGCTTGCCAAATATTGGCTAAAGCTGTCCATAATTCAGTAAGGTTCTTTGGTGCTATGTGGTGGCCTTTCACGCCTTGTTCCAAAACATCCCAAAGATGCTCAATAGGATTTAAGTCTGGGCTTCTAGGTGGCCAATTCATGACAAAGAAGTTAGAGGAATGCTCATCCAACCAGCCAGTAGCCAACCGGGACTTGTGAGAGGTACAGTTGTCTTGCTGGAAAACTCCATTACCGTGCGGATAACAGAACAGCATAAACTGATGGAGGTGATCACCCAGCAACTCTACGTACCGAATTGTATTGAGGGAGGTTGGTACACGCACCAAAGATCCCAAACTGTGCCACGAAAAAACACCCCAGACCATGATTGAGCCACCATGCCCTTGTACAGTTCCAGCCAGGCATGCAGGATCCATGGCTTCATGAGTCTGACGCCATATTCTCAGCCTCCCGTCGGTGTTAAGTAGTCGGAATCGAGACTCATCACTCCATGCTACTCGTTTCCAGTCCTCTACACTCCAGTCCCTGTGCTCTCTTGCCCAGGCAAGACGTGCAGCCCGATGGCGAGTATAGAGCAATGGTACTCTCGTAGGTCGACGGCTCCCGAAACCCATACGGTGAAGCGAGCGTTGCACAGTCCGTTTACTGACGGTACGACTGGCACCGTCATTAAACTGGGTGGTAATTTGAGCTAATGTTTGGCTTCACTGGCTACGTACAATACGCCTGAGCCGTCTCTCACCATGCGCTGTCAAGGCTAATTGTCCTTTGCAGTTTGCCCGATCGCTAGTTTTTTTTCCACCATCCATGTATTCTTGGTATACTCTTGACACTGTCGACCTTGAAAATCCTAGCTGTCTGACGATTTCGGGAATTGAATGGCCCATGCGTCGTGCACTTACGATTTGTCCACAATCGAAGCTGTCTAAATCAGGCAGTTTACCCATACTGGCAATTCCAACAACTAATTCAGAACAACCACAGTACGCGCTATATATGCAGTTACCACAGCGACCTCACTTGCGCATACATGAGGCGCAACGCTACACAATTTGCATAGGCTTTGCTATCCCTAATTCAGTGGCACTTCAGTGTATATATATATATATATATATATATACAACTAAAATTTTCTATCACTTTACGTCTTTTATTTTATAGTAATAAATACAAGATTTCATTATAAAAATTTGGCATTTAAAGCAAATACTTGGAACATAAAATGTGGGATGCTAAAAAAGGGAAACTGAGAGGGGGGGGGGGACAATAGCTTTAGTTGTATAAAATGCTGAAAATAGAAGTAAAATTAATAGTTCATACATACTTGAAAATACATTTTAAAAACATAGATTCAAATGCAAGTATGACAGATTTAATTTGCATTTACTAACTGAAAAAAATCTATGTTACCCAAGTGTTTTTGTTTTGTGAACTTAGGCTCTAGTATAAATGCATGCTGGAAAATAAATGCATAGAAAGCTTGTAAACAGTAAAAAAAATAAGTACCATTAAAATAAAATAACACTACAAGCAAAAAAACTAAATTACTCATACCTATAATTTCAGAATAAAGAAACAAAGTTTAGTAATAAAACTTATTAGAAATGTAAAAGCAAAATTTGTACTAAACCTTTTCATTTAAGTTGAATGAGTAATTTTTTTAAGATTTCATGTCAGAAATTCTCATAAAAAAACATTACCAACTCTTAAGTTTATGACACACACAGCTATTTTAATTTACCTGTATCTTCAGGATAAAAATAACAGTAATTATGGTTAAAATTTTTTTTAGATCTGATAGAAAAATCTTATTCTACCAATTTATTCCCTATTAAAACAAGTGAAATGACATTTTATTAATAAAGTTCAAAAGTGCTATAAACTTTTAAATTAGGTTTAGGCTTATTTATGGTCATTTTAATGTAGGTAAACTTCTATAATCTTTTTAAGGCCACATCAACTAGTGATTAGAATTTCAAGCTTCTACAAACTGGGCTTAGGTTCAAAACCAGAAAAAGGCATGGACTCTGCCATTCCCTCATAGGGAGCACTGTTGGCTCACCTATATTACGTGCCCATAATAAAGTACCACAAATTTCATAATGAGTATGTGTGAATGTCCGAAAGACAAAGTAGCTGCTGCGTTGGAGAAAAAAATAAATCTCTCAAAACAGTTTTGTAAACTGTAAAAACCATGTACTGTATTTGGATATACATTACCCAAACTCTTGGATTAGTTTGTAATTTACTGTGGTCTTTCAAAAGAAGATTACTATCTAAATTGAATTATTAGTATATCCTAAAAATATAGTTTAGCTAAAGATAAAACAAAGTTCTGGAGCAGTGATTCTCAACCTTTTTTTTGTCATGGTATACTTTTAATAATTTAAAAATTTGGTGGCACACTAACAATAGGATAAATTTAAAAGAATTTTACTTGGATAATTGATTGATGTACCTACAATATATTTTGTAAAAAGAGCATACGAAATAATTTTTATTGAAATATAAAATGAAATTGCATTAAAAAGTAAAATGTTTGTTTAACTACAAATTAAATTTAATGCAAAATTTGAGTTTTTAGTTTCTTGATAACTTTATTTATATTTGGATATAAAAATGATAATGTTTCTCTCATTTCATGATCCGGATTTAAAAGTCTGAATCTTTTTTTCGTTTTTATGTTGGTCAGAGCTAAAAATCCGAATTCGGACAAATAAGATGTGGAAAATTATAATAATACACTTAAAGCTCTTTGTGATATTGTTGGATAATAGTATCTAAGATTAATCCAGAACAAGTTGATTTTTTTGAATGTTTTGAAATTAAATCTTGGTTATTACACACCAAAATTAGTACTTCCTCTTCTTTCGAAAATAATTCATATACCAATGTATCGTTTATCACAAATGAATTTCGAATCCAACCAAATATTTTTCATTTTTAATTTGGAAAGTAATGAACAATTCTTTGCTCTAGTATTGTCAAATGATCAATAACTATTTTATGAATAATTTTATAACAGTCTTATAGAACTGACTCAAATTTTTCTAAACTACCCTTCTATGCTTTATTCTTCCATAAAGTTTTCTTTTTTTTTTTAAATCCCATTTATTGGTTGAGTTCAAAATATTCTCTTTCGGTCCTTGCATATTGTGTTTATGTTATTAAAAATAACAAAAATATCAGATAAGTAAGCTAGCTTAGCACAACATATTTTGTCATCCAAAAAATCAACAAAATCATTATTATCTTGTTCAAAATATGTCTCTATCTCATTTTTTTAATCAAGCACGCAAGAAAAAACTTTCCCTCTGGACAACCACCTAACTTACATTTGCAGTAACGACGATTCATATTTAGGCTCCACAGCCTGGCATATTTGACTAACAAGGCGACTTTTTAAGGGTCTTGATTTTTTTATAAACAATCTTTTTAACACATTGTTCCAGTGCTATTTTCAAGGTAATTGCTTTGTAATGAGTGTTTCTAGATGTAAAAAAACAATAGGTAACTAATATATCTGCATTATGTTCCCTTACATGTGCTACAAATCCTCTTATAGATCCAGTCATACCTGAAGCCCTGTCTGCGCACAAATTCCAGGAAATTTTAATTTCTTGAAAATACAAATTAATTTCATCGAAAATGTTCTCCTGTTGTGAAATCAGATAATTATCAGATAATTCATGACAGTATAAAAATATGTTAATTATATTATTTTTGTGAATGAATTGAACGAATGCAATTAAGTGAACTTTTCCCGTAATATTAGTTGTTTTGTTGATTTGTAGAGCAAAATTTGAATTTGTAAAAGTTTAAGTTGTATTTTCTTCAATATTTTAGGAGGAATCTATAATTCTGTGATGAATTGTGTCATTTGAAAGTGATATTTTACAAATATCAATTTCTGCTGATTCTCCGATCTTTTTTTTTATAGTTTTATGACAAGCAGGCAATATAATTTTTTCAGCCAAATTGTGACTTTTTAATATAAGTGCAATTAATTCAGCTACTTCATAAGAAGCCATCTAAGTTTTTTCAGACATACTAAATTGCTTTTCAAAAACCTTTACTTGTTTGGATCTTGAAGAAAAGGATTTTTGAAAGAAGCTTTTGTCTTTTGATGCAAGTGAAGGATGATTAGTGAGCAAGTGACATTGGAGCTTGCTCGGAACCATAGCACGGTTTGACAATTTACAACCACATACCACACACACGGGAACAGTTTGATCATTTTCCATTGTAGATGTGAATCTAAATTTTAAGAAGTCGTCATTATAGTTATGATAAACATTACATTTTTTGGCGGAGAAAATAATTCTACTTGGGGCTCATAGCCTGATTGTTATCATCATCATTACCGTCGTTAAGCTTTCTTTTTTTTTAATCCATTTTAAGAGGTTCTTTTAAAGTAAAAATAATTTTGACAAAAGATTATTAAAAACGACATTCGTATATTACCTTCGAACCCGTTTATGCGTGGCACACTAAAGTGCCACGGCACAGAGGTTGAGAATCATTGCTCTGGAGTTTTAACAGTAAATCTCTACATTAATTGTTACTCTTTTCTTTTGTGCACCTGTTGCAGTGCTGTAAATACAACTTATATAAAAAATAGTATAAGGGTTTAATTGTTAGTACATATTACTCACTATTGTATAATTTTACTTTGTAATTATATGAAAATAGATATGAATTTAAATTACTTTTCTCCTTGACAGTCTTCTCCTTACATTTTAATATCCACAATAAAAAAAATAATAATGAATAATATTCTACTGTAGATTTTAAGAAGCTGTGTGTTTCTGTTATTCTTGAAATAGTTTATATTACTTTTAATCTTGAAAATTTCCCTATTATTTTGTATCTATGAAGATAATTACTTATCTTAAGTTCTGATTTGGGCAATGCTGATTATTTAATATAGAGTTATCAATAATATAAAGATAGTATCATTTAATATTCTTTTTTAAATACATATCAACTACCTTACTTAGAGTTAGACTAACAGACATGCAAAATTATGAATATTCCTTTTAAAAAACAAAGCCATATTCAGCTTCACATCTTATATATTACAGCATTTGAAACGTGGTTAATAATAAAAATTATCAAATAATAAGGAAATTGTTTATTTTAAATAAATGATTAATGTATGTAAACAGTCAAAGATTATATAAACGCACAAAAATTATATATTTCAGTATCTCACTTTTTTTTAAAGTTAGTATTTAAAATGAGTTTTAGTTCTTCAATATTATCAACTTACTTACCAAAGCATAGCGTTCTTTTAAAGGTCCAGATAGCCTAACAATTACAGCTTCTTCTGGTAAAAATCTAAGAAAAAAAATTGTGTCAGATAACCGGATAAAAGTTACAATCAGTGGCGCACCCAGGGAGGGGGCGCAGGGGACCCTGCCCCCCCCCCCCCCCAAAGAAGTAGAAATATTGATTTTGCATTATATATATTTTTATTCGTTCATCTCCCCCCCCCCCCATTGCATTCTAAATATTTTTATCCATTCATCTCGCCGCCCCCCCCCCAAGAAAAAATCCTGGGTGCACCACTGGTTATAATACCACAATATTCAGATGGGGACCTTTTGGAGAACTGTGATACAAATCTTTAACAGCCATCATATCTTGTATTTCCTTTATATTTTATACTCAAAGTGATCTTAATTACTGAAAGAAATACTATAAAAATATTAAAAGTCTCAGGCAAAGTCTGTTATATTCTCACAATAAAAAAATTCTTTTATTTCTCCATTCAAAACAAAAAAAACTTTCAGTAATATTTTCTTTTAAGGAATTTAACCATAGCTGCAGACATTTAATGTATTTGCAATGATACTTGAAATATTATATGGATGTGAAATGTCAACAAATCAAAGGTAAAATGTATCACATAGTCAAAAAAAGTATATACAGTGGCTCCCAAAAGTGTTCGTACACTTACGATTTTCAATGAAGTAGGGGTCTACTCATTAATTAAAATGAATATTTCAAAATGGGTATTTAATAATAAGATCTATAATCTATTCTTAACAAACTACATGAAATATTTTAAAAACATAGTAAAACTTTATTTTTAAGAAACCAATAATCAAAAAGTAACAAAAACTTTATCTCACAAAAGTCATCATTCACTTGAAAAAAATCTCTACATATTAGTAAATATTCTAATTTTTCATTAAATTAATATTTAGTAGGATATCTTTTAGCATCCACAACAGCTTTTAAATTGGGAATAGATTGCACTAGTTCTTTTGTAATTTCTACATCAATGTTCATCCATTCTTCCATCATAATTCTTTTTCGTTTGCTTTTCATGTGAATGTCGTGTTTTTGTACTCGAACCTCCAGTTCTTTCCAAATATGTTCTATTGAATTTAAATCTGGCGATTGAGGTGGTGTTTTCAAAACTTGTGGACAATTATTGAGACAGACACCAGAGTCGAAGGTTGAGAGCTGTGTGCTTAGGACCATTATCTTGATAAAAAACAAAGTTGTTTCCAATACCTAAATTTTGGGCTGATAATTTTAAATTGTCTCTTAAAATACTTATATAAACAGCTTGATTCATTATGCCATCAATAAATACCAAATTACCTAGTCCTGATGCTGACATGCAGCCCCACACAAGGACACCTCCACCGCCATGCTTAACTGTTCCTACTAAGTTCTTGGGATTAGAAAATGTTTCATTAAATTCTGCAGAAACTTTTACAGCACTCAAACGTGGATTTTTCACAAATTTTCTAATTATAAATCTCTGATCCCATTTTGTTAACTTTGCCAAGCTATCTTTTCTTACCTAGTTTTCAATCAGATTTTCTTCTTTAAAGCATTTTATCACATAAAATGCTTTAAAGAAGCATTCTACTGCACAGTAGAATGGGATAAATTAAGTAATTTAGCAATATTCCAAACTGATTTACCACTACTATGATGAAAAATAATCAATTTTCGAATGCTCTGATTTACCACTACTATGATGAAAAATAATTTTCGAATGCTGTTTATTGTTTCTTTACGACTACGAGCCATTTTTAAATAAAAAATAGAATATTACGGAGTAAGCAAGCAAAAATTAAAGCCAAACGATTTTTAAATGCTACCACAATTCAAAAATAAAAATAAAGCATCAGATGATAATTTTAATTATGAATTTATCCAAACAAATTTCAGTGTACAATGACTTTTGTGAGATAAAGTTTTTGTTACTTTTTGATTACTGGTTTCTTAAAAATAAAGTTTTACTATGTTTTCAAAATATTTCATGTAGTTTTGTTAAGAATAGATTATACATCTTATTATGAAATACCCATTCTGAAATATTCATTTTAATTAATAGATAGACCCCAATTTCATTGAAAATCATAAGTGTACGAACACTTTTGGGAGCCACTGTATATGTATGATTTGAATGTACTAAAAATTTTCATAATTTTAAATTTAACTATAGATTAAATGTTAGTTTTAAAGTTATTTCATTATTAAACTAAAAAATTACACATTAAAATGATACAATTTCAATGATATAAATAAATAAAAACTAGAAATAAATGTAATTAATTTAAAATTTATGATAAAATTAAAAATATGAACCAGTTAAAAGCAAAAATAATTTCCCCAAGATATATAGCTATTAATTTACCAGATTTGAGCTAAAATATAGCATTTTTCAAATATTTTACAGCTTGATTTTTATCATCTTCAGTGAAGTTCTACTGACTATATATACAAGTTAACACTCATACTTTCCATAACTGAAAACACTATAGCAAACCATTTTTGACAGGCCTTTTTATAATTCTGCTATGTTTATTTTAACTCTCTTAACAGAACTAAAAAAAAAACTTTTTCAGTAAACTTTTAAGAGCTTTTTTTTCTTTTTTTCATTTAATAAATAAAAAAAAAAAAAATAAATAAAAAAAAAAAAAAAAAAAAAAAAGAGTGCCATATTTTGAGATATGTTTGGCATACAAATGATTTGCATTTTCAACCAAAAATATTTTTCACTGATGATGATATGTAACAGCCCTGCCCAAATTAAGAATATGCTCATTTCTTCACAGGTCTAGTCTTTTCTCTTTTATTTGCTAGAGCTTCATCAAGTACTTTTGTGATACTTTGGGTCTATGGTCTAATCTTCAGTAACTCTGTAATCCATGATCATGCATTAAAATAAATAAATAAATAAAAAAT
Organism: Dolomedes plantarius; assembly: GCA_907164885.2. Classification (NCBI taxonomy): domain Eukaryota; kingdom Metazoa; phylum Arthropoda; class Arachnida; order Araneae; family Dolomedidae; genus Dolomedes; species Dolomedes plantarius. The sequence goes on from OU015496.1 coordinate 184,267,024, forward strand.
GACAGAGCCTTTATTTTTTACTTTAAAGTTCTGTTAAGCATGTGTCTTTCAGTGCATATATTGTCATTTGGTTTAAAGATTTTTTTTTTTTTTAATCTAAGTTTTGTCATTAGTGACATTAATTCTTTTGAATATAATAAAATATATGTGCGAAAATATTTTTATGGTTTTCTCTTTAACTGATGAGAAAACTTCCAGATTACCTTTTTTCATATTTGATTAGTAATGTAAAATCTCCCTCAATATCTTCCTGTTGATTCTTACCTTGTCCGTAATTATTTTTATATGCTCAAATGCTGATTATTCCACTTTTGAGATGTCAAAACTGTTTTATCTTCTCAGACAATACCAATGTTTATTGTCTTCTACCTCTGTCTGAATTTCTTTAAATTTTCTATGCCATTCAAAAAATTTTATATGTGATCTATACATTTCTCAATAAATATCCTTTGACAAATCATGGAACGTGATTCAAAATATATTCATTTTAACCTACAATTTCAGGTCAATAGGCTGTTCAGATTTTTAATCAATAGGACACTAAACACAGATAAAAATAAATCTACTAAGGATAGTACTCATACTTTATTTAACTGACTGAACAGTCATATTTATTGCAAAACACATCAACTGTTCTTATTCTTACATAACTGTATGTTCTAAGCCCAAACAGTCATATCACTTAAAATTGCTGCAACTCATATAGTTTTCCATTTACTAAATGGACATTTCAGATAAACATCTTAATGGTTATTACTATATTACAAAGATAAGAATTTGAAACTATTATTTCACATATTACTTGTCCTTAGCTCTCTATATGAAAAGGTTTCTGGTAATCAGAACCTCTTCTCTCGATCTTTTTTATAGTTATAATGTCATACATGCTTTTAAACACGAACATATGTGATCTATTTATATTACAGATCTAAAGAACGTAAAATCCCTTTTGAATGATCGTATTTCATGGTTTATCTCGGCATTAATAATGTATGAAAATCAGTGTATAGAGAAGTTTTTATACATTTTTATGGTTTCATTTTGTATGAGAGAAAAAAAATTGATCCCCCAAGTTAAATTCTCAATTGATGCTTTCTGGTCATTTTCTGGCGGCACTAACGATTATTTAATGTATTATAATTTAATACGTTACAATAAATAGTTAAATGAGAACGCAAGTTATACTACCATAATAAAAAATAAATAAATAAATAAAAACAGTTTGCAAATCAGGTAGCTACAGAAAACTGTTTTTGAAACATATAATTTCACTAGGATAACATTGAATTATATACCTTTCCAAAAGCAGATTTGCAATAAAATCTTTCCCGCATTTACGCTTGCCACTTAAAAGAATAATTGCCTTCGGGCTCCCAAAGTTTTGGTCATCATTGGGTAACATACCGAACTTGCTTTGTTTACGGCTACTATAAATGTTTAAAAGTACAAGAAAGATACATTCATTTACAGAAATATTTTTAAATTTCCTGAATGAGAAAGGGCAACGAAATTAACAAATTATTTCTGTATAAAATATTATTTACAATTAAACATATGGTGATAAGTAGCTTTAACTACGTCAGGTCGCTACAGTCACGTATCCAAGTAATCAAACTGGTTGCTACGTCCAGCAAAACTGGAGAATTCCACAGCTCCTAAATAAATGAACTATGAAATAAGATTTGAAAATAATGTATGTCGTTTGGTAGTTTGTTCAGCATAACTTCCAAATTTTGTCTATTTTTTCTAGTTTGATCAATTTTACTTTAAAATCTTTTATTGTTAAAATATTTTGAACCAGGGAAAATTAAAAAAATAATAGCCAGATGGCTGCAATGCAAAGTTATCACTGCAACCATCTGGTAGTCACGGGTTGTTTAATGTTTGTGAAATCTGTGGTAAAGAACTCGGAGTTTTCTTCATTTTGAAATAAAAGTTCATAATTTTATTTAACATTATAAAATATATTGATTCACATTCCTCTTGAAAATGGTATCTTTGAGATTTTGTGGACCTAAACTCTCTATATGTTGTTCCATTTTGAGTGTATGGGGAATAATAATGTTATTTCTGCTGGGAATATTTCTTGGTGTTCACAGTGTTGCATTTGCTGAAGATCTACCCTTAGAAGAATTTATTGGGGACCCTAATTTTGTGAATGAAATGGCCAGAATTTACAAGCAAGCGTCTTACAACTGTCTTATTGCAGCTTGTCTATATATAGTGAGTTTGGGAATTTCCATTTGGCAATATTATTTAAATCGCAGAGCAAGTTCCACTACTTAAGCAGAATGGAGAAGGATTTACTTTACAGGTATTGTTCATGAGACTTCTTTAAGTTTTTGTGTTTTTTACATTATGATAAATGATAAATAAAATATAAATAACAATTGATTCTGTTACTAGAAAGATAACTGCTTTTATGTGGATACCAACGATGTACTTTGGAAAATCAGTTCACCCATGATTTTTCAGATGAGTACATCTGTCTTTATTAACTTTAAGTCTGTGCTTTTCTCATATGCAAGATTGTTCTACTAAGATTTACTAGCCTTATCATGAATCTCTGTGTACTAAATATTGACTATAGTAATGTTTGCAGTTGTGGTTGAACAACTTCCTGTTTTCCCCCATCATTAATCTCAATTTGTTCATTTCATCTGATCTAGGTAGTTTCTGCCTATTTGAGATCTTGGGGCAAGTAGGGGAAAGGGAACAGTAACAGCATTTGGTATTAGTCTAGCGGATTGCTCTTCTGAATTTTCTGTGCAAAGCTTCGTTTACTTCCCAATTAAATATTTATTGACTATCCTGGAGGTAGTTTTATTTGAATTGTAATTTGTTGAAATAAGATCATTGGGAACAGCTTCCCAATTGACCCATTTTCTCGCCAAGCTAATTTTTTCGCGCCAAATTTGGCGCCATTGTTGTTTACCCCAGCCCTCCGCACAGCAAGTGAGTAAGACTGGTTCTTAAATCCCGCCCTCTTTGTGCTACTCGTCAGCTTATTTATTAAACTTTTACAATAAAATGAGATTTATTAATAAATAAAACTTACTTGTAAATAAAGACTCAATAGAGAAAATTGCTTTTCTTAGTATTTTGCCTTGTGTCCTTATTAACAAACTCTATGCTGTGATTGATGGTCAAATGGGTAAAACCCTCACTCTCTAAACAGTTATACGCTTTCCAGCAATTAGAATAAATTTTGGTGTGTGGGAGAATCCATTCTTTAATTTCACCTAAAACGATCATGTACTGCAACTAAAAATAATTTACCTGTTCCACACCACTGAATACCCATTGACCTTCAACTGGGTGGCCACGATGATACTTTTTTTTTGCCAAATTTAGACTCATCAATCTCAACAATTTTGCCAGTTTTTCCGAATTAGTTTCAATGTAGTTGATCATAACTTCTCTAACAAACTGCCTCCAGTCGGCTACAGTTTCAGAGCTGAATGAATATTCAGAAATCAAGCTCTTAGCAGATACCTTTTTAAGAAGCTCATGTGTTAATAAAAGCACCTCTGCCATAGTTAAATTAGAACTCGAAAACCATGAGGTTGCCCTAATGGTTTTATAAAGTCTGCCACCTGTTTTTTTCCCACATAACCATCCGTCAATGCTTTCCTTTCACTTAAATACATATCCTTATTACACTTAGGGCACTTAAAGAGAACAATCCCTTAGAAATCAGTGAAAAACGAGACTATTTCTAGAAATATCAACTATAAATAACCTATTGGGGATACCATCTGAGCCGAACGCATGCTTACCGCCAATTTTGCAATCCGACTTGGATAGTCTAACTAATGCAGCCTGATATTTAGAAACAATACTGCTAATGGGCAACATAACTATTTAGTTTAATTTAATAAAGCAATAAAAAATTAAGAGTTTTTTACACAGTAAAAATAATAATTCTAAAATAATATCTAATTGACAAACTTAATCAATCTCTACAGTAGGCAGAACTTTCAGATGGCGTAGCTTGCAAGCCATGAACTCTAAATTTGCATGTTGTACACACCTACAAGTGTCTCTGTCATCATCGGTTGGCTTCAGAACATAAAATGGTCTGCATTTTGTAAACAAAGTGTATGTCACAGGTTCAGAAGTTATTTTTTCATCACAGAATTTTTTATACAACACTTTCATGGAATCTAACAAAAACCTCTTTTGCATCTTTAATTTATTTTTGGTTTGAGTTCCTTCTTTCCTGCAGTAGCATGACTTAACTGTACTATTTTCTCATATTTTTCTTTGATTTCTTTAGCTTTTACCACAGTAATACGTTTTTTATATTTTAATCCAATTGTGTGAGCTGCTTTACTTTGCATTTTATATTTCTGGCATAACTTTGAGGACATAATTCTCCCAATCATTCTCTTATCACTAGCATTAGATAGTCTTGCATAGGTTGTTTTCAAATTTGATACCATAACATCCTGAAATACTAACTTTTTTGTAACTTCATGTTTCATGTTAACTTTACTTATTCTAAAATTTTCCAGCAATTTTTTGATCTAGGAGTTTCAACTATAGAACTTTTCCTTGTGACTTCCCTTGCATACCTTTTTCTGTATTAATCATTTTTTTTTTGTTTTTTTTCATCTAATAACTTCTGCAACTCCTGTATTTTTTCTTTCATTTTTTTTATTTTCTCTTACTGTTTTAGAACTATTCTTTAAGATACATTTTCTACCTTGCACCTTCTGCCTGCTTTTTAGTTGTGCAGAAACTGGTGTACATTCTAATTGTGCTGAAGCTGGTATACTTTCTGGTTGTGCAGAAACTGGTGTGCTTTCTAATTGTAAGGGCGATTCAAAACTAGCTTTCAAATCTTTTTTTTCTCTGGAAGTTGCAGCAGAAATCCACCATCCTCTCTTTACCTGCCTGTGTTCACGGCTAGTCATTTCACTAACTTTCTTTCTCTTTGCATTTCGTAATTTGTGCTTTTTTTTGTATAAAGCTTCTCTCTGCACATCTTGTCATCTCTTTTCTCTGTATCTTTTTTGCTTTTCTGCTGTTCATAATGCCTTTTTATTTTTTTTGCACGTTGGCATCTTAGAAAAAAAAAAGAAACTATTTTCAGTCCTCAAGAAATAAAAATGTTAAAATAAATAAGATGATGCGTATATATATATATATAATTTACCAATCAAACATCTTCAAAACAAATATTCTTAATTTGTTACTTTTGGTTTAGGGCAAATATGCGAACAGAATTCCATCAAAATTTATTTAACTGAATTTCATCATGAGTGTTACTTTCTATGGGTAACACTCATGACAGGTAACACTCATGACAAAATTATACTATATTAACTTTATTCCATAGTAATAGTCAATATAAAAGTAACTTGTTAGGCTTAATAAATAACTAATTCATGTTCTCATTACATATTAAAATTAAACCCATGTTATCTAATAATTAGTTATAAAAAGTAAGGTAACACTCATGATGTTTAATAAAAATACTCACCTTTCTTGGGACTGTATTTCCCAGTATTTCTTAAATCAATCAACAAAATCCACCAGAAGCACATGTACTGTGTTGCACTAGTTTAGGGAAGTAGTAATAAAAGCCAAAAGCTTGTAAATGGTGTTGCCATATATTTTTAAATAATTAAAACTAAAAAAAGTAACACTCATGACACAGTTCTAGGACAGGTCTTTATAACTCAATATTGATACTTAATAATATGTTTTTTGTTTTTTAAATATCAACATATGCTAGATAATTTCATGTAGCATATGTAACATTTATTTGTTTGTATGAATAATGTAGATTAGTTTTGAAACATCAAATTATGAATGAGTGAATGGTCTTCGGACAGCTAAAAAATCCAGTTTTCATGTCAATCTTTCCCTTTTTTTTTTGGTGTTACAATCCCTAAAATGTTTAAAATTTTTAACAGTCATGTAGAAAATAGCTCAATAAACAAGAATACAAATGTATTTTCTGTTTGAATAAATATAAAAAATAATTAACAAATCTAAAATAGCCCGGACAAGGAATTGGCAAATTTTTTGAAAATGACCCATTTACTTGTTTGCACTTTTATACTTTGGGAACAGCTTCCTTATCTGTGTTCCAAGCTCACTAACCTTGGGATTGGTGCAAAAAATGCATGCAACACAGCTTATTTATTTACCTTTTTCAATAAAATAAAGAAATGTATAAATAAATAAAACTTACTTGTAAATTATATGGTGATGATTTTTTAATATAAAATTGACATTTATTATTGAAAAACGTTCTTCTAGTAAAAAAAAGCTGGAATTTTCATTTTTATTTTATGTAGTTGCGGAGGCACTTGTCGACTCTTAGAACTAAAGCAGGCTGCCTTGTTAAAATTTAAAATAAACTAATTTAATCTATTTCAATTTTCTTGGGAATTTTACCAAAAAGTAACTTATCTATAGTTTTCCCAAAGTGTAGTATTGCACTCACGCTATTGTTTTGATTTTGGCAGTTGCCAAATATGTTTTCTTAATATCCTAGTAATCGGGTAATCAACCGTGTTAACCTAGTAAATTTGTTTGTAGATGACATCATTACACCAGATTCTGTTGTATGACGTCATTTGCATTCATCAATTGTTAGTGGGGTTTTATTTGTTTTTCCCCATGATTTATCGATTGCAAGTTAGGATCAACTCGCTGTGTGCTGTCTATAATTTATGCAAATATTCTGTGTATATATATTGACTGTGTAGCGAGTTTTGTTGCCCTTTTGCTTTTGCTCTCGCCTTCTTTTCTCTGTTTTGCCGGCTGAGGTAGAGCCTATTATAAGTGAGATGTCTCAAGGACTGCGTGTCTGAGACAGTCTTAATTTATTATGTTTGGATGTAAATTAATATTTTAGTTTATTTATAACTTTGAATAAAGAAGTTTTTAATTTATCTCTGTTTCTGTCATTATGTACTACCAGCCACACTCTGCTTATGACAATAAATTTAGTATAAATATATTATATGTTACTATATTATGCTGTATGTATCTATAAATATGCTATGTATAAATATATTAAGCTAAAAGAAAATATATAAATTAAAGAAAATCAGGCTAAAAAATTAACGACGTGCAAAATCTTTATGCAAAAAATTTATGCAATCTATTTCAATTTAATATAAATATATATATATGGAACTTGAGCAATATGCTATATTGCTCAAGTAAAATATACAAACTAAAGAAAATCAGATAAAAAAATCATACTATTACAAAGAATCTGTGCCAAAATTCAGAAAAAAAATCAAAGAACTTAATTGGTCACCTAAACAGCAGAAAAAAATCTGTGTACTGACATTTGACCCTTCTGAACCGGCCAGCTTACTATTACAGCAACCCTTATGACGTAACTGATCGAGAACGAGCCACACCACAAGATTAGCACAAAATAATCTTGGCAAGCTTGGAACACTTAAACCGAATCTTAGCTACTTTGTTTTTATGTACTAATCATTCACAATTCTGTTTTTGGAGAAAAACTTATTTTTCTCAAGTCAACAAGAAATGTTCAAATGTCTTTGTTTGTTACTTCTCAGGAATTGATGCATTAAAAGATGTTGGAGGGGGGGGGGGATTTTTTTTTCTTTGATGATCTGAAATTTGTTCCTTTTCAATGCTCTGTGTCCGAAAGAAGATTAAGTAACAGAAGAAGTATATTTTCCAAATTTTGTTTGTTAGGGAGGATGAATAGGGGGAACCGAACCTGGTGGCTTATTTTGTCCAGCGTATTTGTTCCTTAGAAACAAAAAAAGCTTTATTAAAGAATATTTTGTTTAAAATATAGAATCGGTATTTTTTAAATAATTTTTCACCCAGCATTGTTTTAATTGGAAGGTACAGAGTGAATAATTTGAATTTTAAAGCAGAGTTTAAAAACTTTTTTCTGGGGGAAGCTCTATTTAAGCATTTTATTTTGAACTAAAACATGTTATACAATTGCATAGAAGTTATACTAAGTATTTGTCAATTAGTGTGACCCGTGTGCTTGATGAGAAATAAGCATTTTTATATCTGGTACTATTGCTGTGGGGAATAACTGATGATCATCTCTGTCCATTATGTTGAGGCGATTTCATGTTGGGCTGAGTGAATAACTTACTGAACTGAGAGATGGTTCTACCAAATAATAAGCTGTTGTTGTTGTTTCTAATGCTTTCCTGGCTGGAAGTTCCAGACCAGGTCCATTTAGGCTTCAGGCTGAGTAGTGTGGCTCTGTTTTATAATAGCAGAAGGGTCGGAGTTTGACCTGGCTAGGTGCCACCAAAATTTTGACCGAGCACCCCTAGGGGCAACATCTGGGGTCCCACTGACCTCACAGAAAGACTTTCTGGTCTGTGGATTTAATGTGCCCATATTCGGGGTAGACATGAAAGTAAACAGTGCTTGTCTGAATTCAATCAGAGCACCTTCAGAAAGCACCTAATGACAGCTGATGTGCTATCGATAGGCTACCTTGGACCTGCCAAATAAGAAGTAAGAAATTCTATGAAAAGTAATTTTGTTTTATCTCAAAGCTAAGGAAACTTTGTAGATATTGTGCTCTTTATCCAAAAAAGATAATTTTCTTCACTGTTACTTTGGATGCTATGTCTGCAGCTCTATGAGCACATCTTTCAGAGAAACATCAATGTCAGCAACATTCACAGCAAAGGGATCTGCTTCCCAGTCAGAAATGTCCAGCAGATCACAGGAGTGAACTTCAATATCATGATAAAGCTGCTTCAGATTTTTCATGTACGGAATTATTTAATCATCTTTCAGTTCATCTCTGACTGCAGCCTAAGAGGAAAACTGCATGGATTTTTGATGCCAATATTGGTGGCATACACCTGACTTTTCTATTTTAAACTATAGAGACTCATACAAGCATCCTGCCAATGTTTTTTAAAGTAAGTGTTGTCGGTGAACTACACAGTGAATACAGAATAATTCTAGCAATTTCTTAAGCAACAGTGCTAAAGACTTCTACTATATGCCTGACTTAGATGCTGTTCATGAATCAATTCCTTGAATGGAAAATGGAGTATGCATGCATTGTATTCTATCAACATAATACACTATGCTTCACTTTGCTTCCCTTAGTGGCACCCTTCTTATGTGAATTTCAACTGTGGCTTCCCTGGAATATCCAAAGGCCACCAGTTAAGAACTGCAGCTTTAAAGGCTTAAAAAATTATTGAAAGCCGTATTATATTATTAGTTTTTCCCTATCTTTATCTACTGAATACCCATGTGTCGCTATATAGTACATTTTAGGATAATTGCAATGAAAAAATAATGAAATTGCTTTTTAGAGGATTTCCTTATAAAAAAAATTTTTTGTTTCTCCATTAGGCGGAACTAATATTACCAGGCTCATCCGCAAACTCACGTGTGAGCAAGCTACGCAAAACTGACCGTGGGAGAAACAATTTTCGCTTACATCTACACAAGTGCATTTTAAAGTTAGATTTATTTATCATCATGGCGAAGCATACTTTGAGGGGAAATTAAAGTTTTATATATAGGTTTAATTTTATATCCATAAATAAAACATACTAATTTAAATTAAATTCTTAAAAAACTTCCATCTCAATTAGTCTAGTGATTAAATTTTATCTTTTACTTTATTTTAATATTTTTTTCTGTCAATTTATTTCATTGTAATGCACGTGACGCAAAATTGATTTGAAGTATCACAAAAAAGAAAAGAAATCTGATTATCAGCATTTAATAAATTAAATTCTAAAAATTAATCTTTAAAAATTCACCAAAAATCAGGAAATAGTGGTAAAAATTCAAAAAAGATTTCATTTTAAAGTAATTTTTATGATCTTTCTCATGATATAAATTTTATAACCCTCAGATTATTGTTTTAAATGCAAACTTTAAAATAAGTTACAAACAGTTTAATTTAATTTAAAAACCTCAGAAGAATTTTTTTTAAATCTTTCTTAGTGCACCCCTACACTATAAGAATAATTGCCATGCAAAATTTAAGCCCTTTAGGTCCAGCTGTTTGGTCTGTGCTTTATCTGTCAGTCAGTCACCGAACTGTTTTATATATATATAGAGAGAGAGAGAGATTACTGCATTTCAAATAATTAATGTTTTTAAAAAGTTCTGTTCTTCTATGATGCTCTTATATATGATTTAGTGAGCAGTTTTTAAAATTAGTTCTTTCATTTACATAGGTTCACAGTCTTGGTCAGTTTTTGTATATAATTACAAAGTGACAGATTGCATTAAAAACAGTTCAATTTGCATTTTTGTAACCTCAAATATACTTAAGTATTGATGTAAGTTCTTAATGTTAAACTGGGAGTAATAAAATATATTTATTTATCTATATTTTTGGGTTTGTAAGTATTGGCATATAATTTATCCATGGGATGTCTGCTTACTTTGGGAAGAAAAAAACAAAAGACATATGTCTTTATATACCGACAATATGGTTCTTTTCAGGAAAGATCTGCCTTCAGTCACTGATTAAGTTAGAAAGAAGTATCAAGGTATTGCTGAAACATGAATTGCACCATCGTTGCATACTAAGAAAAATCAAATCATCCTATTGCAGTGTTAAGGGGGAAAATTTAAGACAAAAAGCTATCTTCATTAGAAGGATAGGAAGACGTAGTTGGGAAGACCTGCTTTTCTCAGAGCAGTGGTCGGCAAACTTATTAGTCAACAGAGCCAAATGTCAACAGTACAACGATTTAAATTTCCTTTGAGAGCCAAATTTTTTAAAACTCAAAACTATATAGGCATTGTTATTAATTTAATTAGGATACTCCAAAGCTGGCCTTTGCTAAAAATGTCCTCAATCTGAATGAGGTACGTTCGCTGAGGTCGACCCTTTTCTACTCTTCCATCCACACTCGTTTTGTATGCTTATTTCGTCTATCCCCATTCGTTCATCATCTCTGTATGTCCAAACCATCTCAACATACCTTTCTCAATCCTCGACACTACATTTTCTTTCACCCCACAGTGCTCCATAAAATTAACTTAATAAACTCTACATTAAGTTTTATGTCTTAGTTAAACTATAGGTATGTTGAATAAAACTTGATATCATACTTAATATCGATATTATTTATTGATAAAATTAAATTGTAAAGTATCCATAAAATTAAATCATAACAATGACAGACAAACACTAATATGATCAAAAGCCTTGCATCTCCTAGTTCAGGGATGGCAAACCTTTTTCTAATGCACGTCAAAAAATGTCTTGAAACCGTAGAAATTAAAACCGCGTGTCACTTTAAAAAAAATTTTTTTGCCCTTTGGAAGACCTTTGGAAATTTAAAAAATTATACGATATATATTTAAAACAAAAACAAATTTAACTTTTTATTAGGATTTTTTTAAAACTATCAATAACAGGAAGAAAATAAATACAAAAATTATCGAACTTTATGTGACACTTGTTGTCTTTCGGACGATAATTTATTTATACGTGGTTCGATATTTATAACTTTTAATCATACACACGCAGCAGACAAGTCAATGCCGAGGCGATTTCTATTCTTACTGTTAATAAAATTCATTGTCGAAAACAACTGTTCGCAAACGTAGGTTGATCCAAACATTGTCAAAGGAGCTCTTGTTAAGTTTTTCATCGATATTAGTGAATTAGGCTGCGAGTTCCATTCAGTTAAAATAATATTTTCAGTGCTTGTTGTTAAAATATATTCGTCACAATTTTCCAGATCTTGTAATTTTACGTTTAGTTCTGCAAATTTATTCCTCCCTACAACACTGTTGTGAAATTCAACCAATTTCGTTTCTAAGTTATCAATTTGAAGCCAATCGAAAGAGGATAATTTTAGTTTTCTCCATTTCTAGAAATTGGGAGAATCTTTCGTCAAATATTTCTTTTGCATTCGCTAGTACTGAAGAAGAGTGTAGTCTTTGACAACAGAGACTACTGTTTGGCAAAAAGAGGAAAAAATTAATTTCAAACAATTATTTTTTAAAAATTATTTCTAGTACAAATTAGATTATAGATCTCTCAGTCCAATGAATGAAAATCAAAATTTGAAAAGTTAAATAGATGTTAAAACAATGTGATCGTCTTGTGTCTAAAATTGCTTCGCGTGTCACCATGTGACCCGCGGGTCACAGGTTCGCCATCCCTGTCCTAGTTGATTAAATGTCTGCGCACAAAGCACGTCTAGATGAATTTCTCTCAAAATAGCAACAAACCCGTTTCTTACGACGATCATACTTTTCGCCCCATTTGTTGAAATTGAGACAGTTTTATCGAGTAGAATACGCTGTTTTTCAATGCACTCAATTACAGCATTCCTCTCCACATGTTAGACTTTTGAGCGACAATAATTCTAAATGTTCTTCTTTAGGACCTGTAGATGAAATAAATCGTACAAAAAGTGAAACTAGCGCTGTATCATTTATGTCACAAGACTCATCAACTGCTATTGATAAAGCTGAAACTAATTTAAGATCTTTGACTTGCTGGTTGGTTACATTTGAAGACCATTTTGACTAGTCTAGTGTTTTCTACGGGGACACGCTCTCGGAAGTAATACATTGCAAAACACGATGCAAAGATATGACGATATGCGTTGATATTTAATCTTTCTAGAAATGTTTTCTCATTAAGTCGCTTCAGAGCACTCGCTTAAAGATAAAGACACATAAACACCAACTAAGTATGTAAAAATAGAAATAAGAAATCCAGTCATCACCAGGGCCTGATTTACGTATAAGCTAAAAAAGCTACAGCTTAGGGCTTCACAATCTGCCGAGGCCTCAAATAAAAAAACAAAAAATATATAAAAATATCTTGTAGAAAAATCACTCAAATGAAGTCCGACATATCACGATAACTTCTAAATAATTTTAAATATACAAAATGCAACATTAAAATAATTTAAGCGCATCGTAAAATTGATTGAGACTAAATGTTCACCCGAATAAAAGATTTAAGTTTTTATATACTACCAATTATGTTGTTATATTAATTTAATTTTTACCTTTTATTTTAATATTTTAATTTAAAACTTTCTGTTCTGTGAGCCTTATTTGTCATTTTTAAAACCCTTTAATTATATAATTATTTCTGTGACTTTGTAAACACATCCTTTTTTAACTTTGAATAAAAATTAAAAGAAATATATTTTCATACATTAAAAAGGCGTACATATTTAATTTTTTTTCTCTACACCAGCTAATGTAATTTAAAACAGCAGGGGGCCCTTGGGGTTTATATAGCTTAGGGCCTCAGCAAGTCTAAATTCGGCCCTGGTCATCACGAAGTTTCAATCTCACTGTATGTGTCGCTTTTTTCGACATTCTCCCATTCTACACCACGAATTTGTCTGCTAAATAATGCAGACTAATTCGGGATTCAAGCATTCATAATGTCTGTCTGTGAATAAGTTTTTGAATTTATATGATCTTTAAAAGCTTTTTTTGAACCATCAGCAATAAGTCAAATTCTTAAATATGCTAAAAATTGCATTGAAGTCCTCAAAAATTTATGATTTTAGATTTTATAAATATATACATAATTTCGTGTTTACATGTGAGATTTCCATCTATCTTACATAATTGTTTGATTCTGTAGAGAGAAAAAAAAAGTTTTCTCTGAATTATTAGAATGTTTTTTTAATAGTCTTTGCATTGATGTCATTTCATATTTGCTACTCCACATCCTATCTTTAAAAAAAAAGGGCGCCCACTTAGTGTAGTGGTTAGTGTTTTGAGCTGCCACACTGTGGACTTGAGTTCAAATAGAATAAGGCTTTGTTGTTTCCATGTCATCCCCGACAGAGGGAGCAATGTTAGCTCATCTATATGGTGTTCCCATAATAAGGTAGCCAGCAAATTGCGGTGATTAACTAAAGACGAATGTCTCCCGACAAAGTGCCTCAGCATTAGGTGAGGAAAAAATTTTAAAAACAGTTTTAAAGGATTCTTCTATAGCCCATTTTGTTAAATTATAATTTGTTCATACCAATTTAACTCCCTCTAATATTTTTTTGAATAAAATTTTTAAAAATATATTTTAATATTAAAATTTAAAATATTTTTAGAAATATGAACATTTTCAGATTAAAAATCTTAATTTTTGTCAGTTCATCAGTAGATGGTTATGCTCTGAACTTGTAAACTTTAATAATTCAGTCAATAATTTAACAGCCGAAGCAAAGTCTTAAAAGAAAAGGAGATCTCATCATTTAATGTGAAGGAATAATGGACACAGTTAAAAACTAAAAGAGAACTAGAAAATGGAACACTTGAAATTTCAAAAAATTATTTTTGTATAAAAATTAGTAAAATTTTGTTGTTTGGGATGCTTGATTTTTTAAAATTTTAGTTTTGAGAATCATACTTTTTCCCGTCTCTTCCTTTCCCTCCCCTCAGGGTAGAAAACCGGTAACCAGCTGCCTTTTTTTTTTTTCTCCTTTCTCACTATGCGAGCTCATAAAGTGGCAAAAATGTAAGAAATTAAAATAATTTTGTTTCTTCATGAATTTATGGAGTTGACAGTTTTGAGGAAATTCATATGAAGTCTTACTTCTATTCTTTAAATTTTATTGAACATCTAAACTTTGGAAGTAAATCATTTTTTTTAATCTTTTTTAAGGTCCTTAAAAATGCTTCCTTGGTTCCTTAAAAAGTTCTTAAGAACTCCTAATTTTTAATTTCTCAAAATGAGAATGAACCTTGTTAGTTACTTGTATTCCTTCATGAAGACCACCACCCCACCCTTCACAACAGGTGCAACAGCAGTCTTCCATACCATTGAGTTGTTGTAAGGGTTACGATGGATAACATGCTGAAAAAAAACCAAAACACACGGAGATACTGTTCCAAGTTCTTTGTGTATTTCCATTGTGTTAATTGTGCACAGGCCTGTTACTTTTTTAATGCCCAAGAAGATATAAGCTTTTAAATTAAACAAATTTCATTAATGGCTTTTCTTTTTAAATCAAATGTTAATAGTTTAATTTATTTTTTAATAACTGAATGTAATATATATTGTGTTCATTATAGAATTAATAATGTAATTATAATAATTTCAATAAACTTTAGGAGTGTTTTACACAATTATTTCTCTTTTTTTTTCTTCTCATACTTTATAGAATCAACTAGGCTATAATCACCTGAGGATGTAAATGTTTTTTAATTTTAATATTTTTACTTGGGGTTTGCTTTTAATTTCGTATATTAAGAATTAGTGATTTTCCTTTTTTTTTTTTTTTCCTTTTTTTTTTTTTCCTTTTTTTTAAAAAAAAATCTTTAAAATGCTTACCTCCTTATTACACTTGTTTGTTAAAATATCCTAATGTATATTTGCCTATTATCTTGTTATTTTTTTTAACTGTGATAATATGTGTTGACTATTTGGCAAAAAGTTTTGATTAGTGCAAAACAGCAATTTCTAGTGATTAACCGTTGAAAATGGCATTTGGCATTGTTCTTAAACTTTTTACTAAATGGTACCAAGCAGCATATGATGTTAAACGCTTCCCCAACATTGCTTGAAAATAATCTTTAAGAAACATTGTATTTATTTAGAACTGTTGGTAGGTTTTGTTAATTTTAATGAACATGATAGAAACTATACCATAAAAAGATTTGAATGTGGCAGAAATAATCTACCTGAAAAATGTATCCCAAAGTCAATTCTGTATTTAAATGATTTTATCAGTTCTCTTTGGTTAAATTTTAATATTAAATGTAAATAATGCAATAGATATACTGTACATTTGCTTGGGTGATTCAAAGTTTATTTTAATCAATATTTTCCCCATGTATGCTGCTATTATTACTTGATAGCATAACGATCACTTTAAGAGAAAGGGAAACCAAGTATACAGGAAGATCTGGCCCTTATAAATATAAGAAATGTCAAAGCTGAAAGAGGAGGGAAAAAATTAGAAGCCAGGGAGAAGCATTTAGTGATTCAGATTATCTATAAGAAAATCTGGATTCTGTTATCGTTTGGAAAAAGCTTATATCCTTCAGATTAACAGCTTCTAAAGGATAAAGACACTGTGGTTACTGGAAAATAAACTTACCTCTTTTCAAAACCTCACTGATATACAAGAGAGACTTTATTCTAATTGCACTGTGGTAGTGATTAAATAAATCATATTTACATAATTTTTCCTTATAAATTCTATGTTGATGAGTTGTTTCAAAATATCTATTTAAAGAACTTATTTTTTTATCACATGATTGATTAGCTCTGAGTTTATCTATTCTTTTTTTCTTTTTATAGTCAGATGAGGAATAATAGTTGTGTGTCATCTAGTTGTTCAACATAGAAAAGTCAAGGAAAGTTTCTGCAATAAATGTTATGTAAACATACTCTTATTAATTTTTATGATTATTATGTGAATGCAATTAAGTTAACTTTGGAGAACATAATTGTGTGGTGCATACATCAAATTTCTTATTCTTTTGAGAAACTAATCATATGCTTCTCAACCTTAAATGCTCTTTATAAATTTCATATTCATCTTTTCTCTAAAAGATTATTAAATAATAAAATTATTGTTTGTGATTCTTGAAATTCATTTCAATATAACTTGGAACCTAAATTTTTTTTTTTTATCCTAATTAGTTTGATGTTTATGTTTTGTAAGTGAGGATTGTATTATTTGATCTGAATGTACTGAATAAAGTAAATTTATTGTGTTTATTTTAAAAATATAAACTGTATTTAATTTTTAAAATAAATAGAACAACATTAAAATTAACTATAGAGTTGTTTCAATATTTGGTCTGTAATAACTTATTAAAATAGAGTTAACAGAAGTTTTTAATGGAATTTTTTTTTAAAAATCTTTTTTGTTAGTATTTCTGAAAGTTGCATTGTTTTTTTTAACTTTTGTATGGTACTCTTTTTAAAAAAAAAAATTATATATGTTAGAATTAGATTGAAATGATAGTCATGATTTGTGCTGGCACTTCCATGTATGCTATAAAAAAGCAATGATTGCAGCATTTAATGATGTTTATATAAGAGTACATAGTCAAGATTAAAATGCAAGTTTGTTATTTTTTAAGTATTGTAATGTATGTATTATTTCTTGTGAACTTCAAGAATTATTACTGTAATGTTTATAATGGTAATCAGGAAAAAAAATGTTACATAACCAAGGATCTCTTTTTTCAAAAGCATCTTCAACTAATTACATAAATTGTTAAATGTACAAATTATTCCATATTTATTATAAATACCTCTAAAATATATTTCTTACTTGTACCATGTAAATTGCTGGGCTTATCTCAGTAAATATCAATGTTGTAAATATTTATTTATATATATATATATATATGTAATTGTTTGTATGAGTTTGTTTTAATCAAAATGTATATTTAATTTGAATTTATATTAAAATTTAATGAAGTTGGAAAATAACTTAGTATTTATTCTGTACTTTGTAGTTAGTAGAAATTTTGATGAAAATATATGCATACTTAGAGATTTCCAAACCATATTTTTTTGTATTGGAAAAAGGAACTCATAACTTTTATCTATAACATTATAACAGAATATTGAATATAATAGAAGGGTAGCCCAAATGAAAGTGAGACTTACTTTTTTTTCTGCAATGATTTGTTGGTTTGAATATGTGAATATACAGAAAGTGATGGTGATATATCAGGTTGTAACGAAAGTTTCCCGCCACCACAAACAGTTCACGTTGGTGTGTTTAATCATATTTTGTCAAACAATTTTTGGCATTTGAAAGACAGAGACTTGCTTTTGAACACTGTGTTGTGAAATTTGTAAAAAAATATCGTTATCATTAAGTACAAGGTGTCTGAAATGGAACTATCACACTACCAGATTAGAACCATCATTTACTTCCAGTTCTGTTGCAAAAAGTGAGCTACAGAATGTCACTGATTCATGTGTACAGCTTTAGGTACTACTGTTGTATCATATGACACTGTGAAGGTTTGCTACCGAAAGTTCAAAAACAAGGACTATGACATTCAAGAAGCAGAGCTCTCTGGCCGGCCTACTGATGTTGACGAGGCCCCATCGGCAGCGTCGCAAAGTGCAATTTGACTAACAAAAAGATCATGCTTTGTATGTGGTGGGATTGCTGTGGTATTATCCACAAGGAGTATCTGGAAAAAGATAAAACCATTGACAGTAAGGTGTACAGCAAGATGCTAGTCCATGTTGACGCTGCTATCAAGGCAAAACGTCAAACTGAGTTCCGTCGCAAGAAGGTACTGTTCCATCAAGATAATGCAAGACCACATGTGTCTGCGTTCACCAGCTGGACTCTGTACAGACTCGAATGTGATCTTTTGACACACCCATGATATAGCCCTGACACCGCTCCTTCAGACTTCTACCCTTTTTTCACACCTGCAGCTACATCTTGATGGTGCTATCTTCCATTCTGCACAGGACGTCCGAAATGAGGTTGATCTGTTTTTGGACTCGTTATCACCAAGTTTCTGGGCCGAAGGCTTTGAAAAACGACCAAAACGTTGGCAGAAAATCATAGATTTAGGTGGTAATTACTACCCGCACTAAATGTACTGCTTTCATGTTTTTTTCTAACTTTGTTAAGAACTTTTTTTGGTGGAAAACTTTCGTTACAACCTAATAATAACTACATATCCCCTACACATAGTTGCTTTGTCAGTTCAAGCAATTGCCCAGCACTTCACTAGATTTTGGATACCAAGAGCGGCGATGAGCACCCATGGTTGTCTGTAAATTCAGTGTTGAACTGCATCCTGGACCTCTGCATCATTAGTGAACTGTGAGCCCTTAAGAGCCTTTTTCAGTGGGTCAAAGATGTCGTAGTCATAGGGCTATAGAAGAGATGGTTGAGGACCACCCAACGGAAGCACTGCAGAAAATCTTGTCTGTGGCAGGAATTGATTCCATAGTGATGGCCAGGTATACTTGAGCAGGACTCAGCATGTCCTATGCTCACACATCTTTTACAAAATTCACTAAACCATCTGAACACCCTGGCAGACTCTCATGTCCATACACATCCTTCATTCAACGACAAATTTTGGATCCACTTCTATGATCAAAAATTGAACTGGAGTCGGATAAATGAAAGATTTTTTTTTTTTTAAATCAATCCTGTGGATTCAATCTGCAAAGGAACTTTATCTGAGGGATCAGTTTTTTGGGGGGGGTTCTGGTTCGGATGAAATCATTTGACCCTTAATATTTCTATTCGGGTCAGAGCAAAAAGGATTCATTCTTCGGATAGATGTCTCCGAGCCCTGCTTCTGACCGTTTGATCCCTTTTCCTATCTGGGGAGGCTATGGATTTTACCCATCTTTAGTTGTATGTTGTTTTAAATGACTACCATTTTACTATTGCCAACTGGCCTAACAGCTTATTTGTTCTGGGCTGATTGTAGGGAGCTATAGACTCTCTTGACATAGTGGGGGGAATCTGAAAAAGTAAAGGTTAGCAATTTAAATACACTCTTGGTTCTTACTCTGTTCTCCAAAGAATCCAAAGACCAAAAAATTTTTCTTAGGGATCAGTGGTATAAATGAATCAAATTTAGAATTGGCAAAAATATATATATATATATATATACTAGCATTATTGCCCGGCGTTGCCCGGGTAGATATATAGATATAAAATATTTCATGCATTCCATCAAAAAAATACTGGGCTGCACTCCCGCTCTTCATGTTCATCTGGCCAGACAGAATGCGCTTAGCACGTTTCTACTGAAATGATATACAAACAATAAGAAAAAAAAAACTTTGAGCCTGCGGACCTTCGTCTGATTTTAAGGTCATTCCCAACCCTCTTTCTCCTGCTCATTGGAATTTGACCCCTCCCCCCTCCGTCATCCTCAAACCACCCCTCTTAAAGCAGCTGGTCGAGTGGAATCCACAGGGGGTAGACGCACCTCTATCGGGCACAAAAAACATTAAAAAATTAATTTTTTAAAAACTAATTGAGCCCCAAATTTCGTTTTTCCTGATTTAAGTTTCTAGGGTCCAAAACATTAACTGTGCCGAATTTGGTCCCGGTGGGTGAAACAGTCTATGATTCTATAGCGGACAAACAAACAGACAAGCTCTTTTATATATATAGATATCAGTAAATGACGTGTTTCTGTCTTTTAAAACTGCTACTTCCAAACTTCTGTAGTTGCAATAATGTCACGATACATTTCAGTTCATAAAGTATTTATAAAAAGGCATCAAAAACTGAATTTAAAAAATTCAATAGAAAGTCTGACAAAATTGATTAATCTTGCCGATAACAGCTCATTGCCTGTATGATTCAAACTGTGTGAAAACTTAATTTCACACTAGTTGGTACCCTATAAAACATGATAGCTAGATAGTATAAATGTACTAAAACACAAATTATACTCAACACATCATTGCCAAATGTTGAAAATCATAATATTAAGAATAGAGAAATATACTTTAAAAAGGTACTATTGAACCCAATAACAAGTAAAATGGTTTTTCAATGACAAACTTAAAACTTGGTATGTGTACTCAGTAAGATGTTAAAAATCATAATACTGAGGATAGAGAAATGCACATTAAAATTTACTATTGTACAGAATAAAAAGAAATGTGGCTCTTCAATGACAGTTTATTATAACTAATAACTGAAGAATAACTTCAGAAAGATTCGCACTCGGAATAAAAAAATTAATGTGTTTATTTAACCTCATTCTTAGCAAGTATCTAAAGCGAGATTTAAACATGTCACTGAGCATGCCCAGAAAGTAACTTTTAATTGTAAATTATTGCTAATTAATAGAAATTGTGGTTAAAAAACCAAAATTTGACACACCTATAGATTAAAATCTTGTTTAAGACCAACATAAAGTAAATGGTTGCAGCAGACATAGTTCTCTCTCACTGACTGCCCACAGAATCGGCTTAGCAACTTAAATATATAGATTGTGTTACAAAGAGAATCTTTGAATATGGAGGAGAAAAAAAACAGCTGAGTAATAAGGGAGAAAAAAAATGGCCCAAATAATTGAAAATTAAGCTTGAGAGAGTGTATAGCCCAAGTGTGTTCTTAACCTAAGCTTGCATGTATCACATCAGTGTGCAACATGCAACTACTTATAAAGTTAAATACTGGGTAGTTATAATTAAACTTCCCCAATAAACGGCATCCTACAGTGCAAACGGGTGAACAGAATGCAACGAAATTTCGTATATGGGCTATACACGAGATGCGCTCACGGAATTTCGAAAAAAAAATTTAGTTCCAAAATGTCCACTAGAGGGCGCCTTTTCGGGAAAAACATGAAATTTAACACAATAAACGATCAAAACGGAATACAGAAACAATATTAACAATCCAGAACAAGAATTATGAGTAATAAAATGTAAAAACCAGGAGAAGCTGTCAGTTGTAGAAGAAAAATGTCGAGATTTGCATGCTTGGGAAGAAGAGGAAGCTTTATGCAAAACACATTAGGGTATAAAACGTTTGCAGACGTTGTCATGTTTAAGTCGATGTCTATTGTGTCGAATTATTGTGGGGATGATGTGACGTTGGATGATTTAAAGAACTCCATTACGCTTCATGTGCGAAGCCTCACAACTGATCAGTTACGATCTGCTGTTGAACACACTGTCCATCAACTTGAAATTTTGCAGGTGAATGAAGGTAGTCACGTGGAGCAGCTTTCCCTACATCGTCCTGTACACGATTAACAACTGCTCCTCTTGTGCAATTTCGTCCTATTCTGTTCTTGTTTCTGCAAACTGAACTGCTTTTGTTTCTCCCTTACCTTTACTTAATGTGGTTCGATGACAAGGTGATCAGAAACTAGTCAATAAATGTTAATATTGTTTCTGTATTCCGTTTTGGTCGTTTATTGTGTTAAATTTAATGTTTTTCCCGAAAAAGCGCCATCTGGTGGACATTTTGGAAGTAATTTTTTTTTTGTTTTTTTTTTTTAAATTCCGTGAGCGCATCTCGTGTATAGCTCATATACAAAATTTCATTCACCCATTTGCACTGTAAGATACCATTTATAGGGGAAGTTTAATTATAACCACCCGGTACTTGAGTGAGAAATGACAAAAACTTACTCTGTCCAAACAAATACACATGCATTAAGCTTGTTTTAAAGTGTAAGGTCTTTTACACCGATTAATTTTAAATAAATGGGCAAAATACATTTCAAGAATATTTTATTTTGGCTTTTTAAAATACATAAGAATACAAAACAAGATTGCAAACAAATAGAAAAAAAAATGTGATGAAAATGAAACATGGAAAGAAAAAACATATGCATGAGCAACATAAGGTCTTGCTGTTTTCCGTGTTTTACCTAACAGCTTAAAAATGGCACTTTCACTATGTACATTAAAATAACTCCACAACAATTATATTTATCAGAATATGTTAAAATAAAATGTCAGTTAAAATTAAGAGATTATATAAGATCATATAGTATTTCTAATTTTAAAGTATGAATAAAGAGAAAAATATTTGATACTGTAAATGCATTACTACAAACACTTGTTTAAAATTTAATTCCTCACTTCATACAGCTAATTTAAAAAAAGCTAGCTAAGTAATAATTTGAAATAATTCAAAACATTAAGCAATTCATTTTTGTTTCATCTATTTAATGCAAAATAACAATGCTTTATTCACTATTATGAAATCCCACTGTGATATAAGGCTAAGGAATGTTAATAATGTTTTCTAGTCTAATGTTAATAGGACTGCAGTACTTAAGAAAAACTGCTATCTTACTAAAATTAAAACAAGAAAATTTATTAAAGCTTTTAATTTACAAGCTTCAATAAAAAATTATGTATGTCATCAATTAAAAGACATGGAAAGAATGATTGCCACTTACCTCCAGAATGGAATGAAATGATCAATTCATAGTGAATTAGAAAATTATAATTAATATCCAAAATCAATATGTATTGACAATCAAATTTCTACAATCTACTAAATAGTTGTTAAAATAAATTATTGCTACATACAATCTAAGTATAACTACATGTCTGTTCAGATTAACTTCTTGGAAGTTATATGAACAAATATGTAGGAGTTAGTATAATATAAGAAGTGAATATGAAAACATACAAATAATTTATTCTTATTAATGTCTTTTTTTTCTTCATCTCAATGCTGTATATGATTTATTTAAAAGCATATAAACAACTGTATATAAACTAAAATGGGTAAATATTTTAGGAAGGAAGGACACACAAATCTCATTTCAAGAATAGTAGAATGAAACTTCTCACTAAAACATCAAAATCTCATTACTTATATACATAAATAAATAAATAACAGTGCATAAATAAAATATTAAAATCAGAGGGGTTTGTGCATGAAAGTAACATAAAAGGATATGAATTTCAAAGTTATATTTATAAAGTACTTAATAATGATTACACACAATGGGATTTCCTTTCCAAAATTGTACAAACGTCTCAATGACTAAATACTAATGCAATCACTTTAGGAATATAAAAGTTCAGTAAAAAAAAATTGTACAAAAGAATTTAACAGTCTGCTCTAATATACAGTGAATAAACAAAAAATTTCTCTCGTATTAAAGAAACTGACATTTTCTATTAACATACTGTCAACAAACATTCAAAGTGAGTCAATGTTGTATAACATGAATTTACATTTACAAATGTTTAATGATAACAGCACAAATCTTTACATTTTATTAATCTGTTACTTATGAAAACTACATTTGTACATCAACGTTTCTCAAACAGAATCCAATATTGGCATTATGTGGAGATATTTAATTTTAAATTTACACACACAAAGAAATGGTTTATCTACAAGGTAATAATAATAAAGAACATCTTTACATATTTGTACTAATGAGATCGCACAGATCTTTTAAAGGAAATGAAATAAATCACCTTAAATATTTTACTTGTTATCAAAGAAAAGAATGCAGGCCTACCGTTTACTTCATTAATCATCATTTAAATTAAAAGTAAGATTTAATTTTCCATAAATTTTGACAAATCATGTCAGAGCCTACCTTATTTTTGACAGATTCATTCTGCATAATGTAATTTTTTTTTTGTCATATTTTCCCCAAGTTTTGAAATGAAGAGAGACCTATTTCTTAATTGAGCAAAAAGCTTTTATCCTTTTAGAAATTATTTTTCCATACTCATAAAAAAATTTGAAAAAGCTTTTTTTCAGTTAATGCCCATTTAATTACGAACTATTACTCATGATTTACTCTAAATAAATATGAACTTAAATAAATATAACAAAATGCAGGGAACTGTTATTGTTTTAATTTTTTAAAATAACATTTTCACATAATATAATGGAATTTCTGTAACAATACTCGACTGACATTCCTAATTTATAAAACCAGCAAGATTTGGCAGATCTGCAGATATATGTATGAAGGCTATCAATGAATGTTAAAAAGATTAAATTATAGTTAATTCTGAAATACATACATGCCAGATTAACACACTTGATAGTTACATAATTTATTTTCAATATATACAATACAACATTGAAAGATGTAAAAAATTTTAAAATTGCCTCATCACAAAAATGTTTCCACTTACACTTAAACACAGATCTTTGGGGTATATAAGTCAACCTGGGTAACAAATAAATTATGCTCTATGTTAAATTTTAAATACATTAAAAAAAAATCATTCAATTAGCAATCTTTTAGAAATATGTATGTATTACATAATCAAGCAACTGCATTTTAGTCAGAATTTTTAGTTGCACTGAACTTAAGCTGCATTAAAAATTACAGCTGCAGATGGCTTTAACGTACAAAAACATCAACACTATGAACAATTATTTCATAAGAAATACCTCTCTTAAATAGCACTCTGTTTCATACTACCCTTCCCATGAAAAATACACCAAATACATAGAAACATAAAAGAATAAGATGGCACATAGTATAAATAATTGCATATAATATATTTGTAAAACCGAACAAAATATTTATAAAATATATAACGTATTCCTTTTCATCAGATCTACAATTCATTTATTCTTCTATAAAATTGTATTTTTCTCATAAAAGAATAACTTGATTTTGATAATTTATATATACAAAGTTCATGATCAGTTGCATAAAAAAATTGAGAAAATTTTTTAAAATTTATTTTACAGAGATTAGAAATTTGTTGGTCAATAAATATAACATTTTTAGAGATTCTTAACACTACAGAAGTATGGAATACTTTTATAAAACTAGTTCTTTCAGCAATCAAATGGTTTCAAATTAAAAGTCTCAAATTGTAACAAAACATTATGGACGGAAAAACTTTTTGGATAGAATCATGTTCAAACTTGGTAAACAAAAGAAAGGTTACAGCTAAACGATTTAATTAGATTTACAGTTTAAAAATCTTCATAAACCCAGGACATTATGCTAACATTCAAATTTATCATTCTTACTGCCTTGGAAATTTTCTGCAAAATGATTTAATGATAGGTCTATAACATCTAATATTGAAACATATTAATAACTGCTTAAAATTAGTATTTACTTTTTAACTACAAATTCTCTCTAATTTGTATGTGTATATATAAATATACATTTAAAATACTAATAGCAATATAAATTTTGATACAAACTAACGTAACTAATTTAGTTTGATTGAAAACTAAATTATTAAAATAACTTTACATTATGGTTTAAAAACAGAATTTGACAACTAAAATAATTGATAAACTATACAAATGAGCTAATTAGATAAGTTTTAAATTATATAACCACATTATCATGAGGTTAAATGAAATTCCAAATTGTAATGAATAACAACTGAGTAATTAGAGCTATATAGCTAAGCAAGTCTAAATAACAATGGTATATAATCATATTTACATATAAGCTTATTAAAATAGCAGTTCTTAAAATAAAAAGGTATACTTTGGAACACAGTATTTAAATTATTTGGACAGCATACCTTCCAAGCTCATTTACTAGATAGAAGAATATTTCTCAAGTTTAAACTAATCTGATTATTTTCTGTCAATATAATTTAAGATAAGTGGAAAGATTTCTTTTGAAAAAAGTACAAAAAATAATTTATTCAGAAAAGGCAATAAGAGTTATATTTACAAGAACTACATGCTAATCATAAGAAATAAGTATTTTCTATGGCTAGAAGTTTGAATCATTTTTAGTTTGAAAAGTTTATTTAGAAAATCAATTTTGTATGAATATCAGCAACTAAATGTAATAATGGTTCAACTCAATCATTTCAACTTACATGGAAAAATGAAAAGGAGTTTAGGATGTATTTTTAAAAAATTAGAACAGGCTGTCACAGATGTAATGGTTAATTTTTGTATATTTAATACAATATACATCAGCTTGGTGAAAACTAAAGATTATGCTGCAAATTATAACAGCAGCATTTCATGCTTTGTCCTGAGTTCAACCAGATATACAAAGCTGCAAGGTTACATAACTACAAATTTTATTTTATAAAAATACCATTTGAAGTATTGCATTCATTAGCAAGAAAAACCACAAAAGTCTATTCACTATTCTTTAAAGGAAGTTAAAGATTAACAACTGCGATAAAGTTTAGTTAAAAACTGTATTGCAGCTGTTTTATTTCAAATTAATCTATCCATGCAGGCAAAAATTAAACAGCAACAATTTTATATTCATACAGAATAAAATGTAACATGAAGGTAAAAAATG
Source organism: Dolomedes plantarius (assembly GCA_907164885.2). Taxonomy (NCBI): domain Eukaryota; kingdom Metazoa; phylum Arthropoda; class Arachnida; order Araneae; family Dolomedidae; genus Dolomedes; species Dolomedes plantarius. The sequence goes on from OU015496.1 coordinate 184,293,703, forward strand.
TTTTATCTTTTTTTTTGTATTTCTATTAAGGAATGGAACTTGGAGAGCAACATGCCAATGGAAAAGATGCCTCCCACACTGCAGACTTTCTTGCATAAATTTTGATAATTTAATCAGATTATAAAATGCAACAAAACCGGAAACACACAATAGACATAAAATAAAATCCTATTGTTTTACACAATTTTGGCTCAGATCAAGATATTTCTAGTGGTATTAAATAACTTCTTGAAATCCACTATATAATTACGAAGATGACAACAAGTGTTTGCATTTTCCAGAAGTTTCTTGTAAGTCACAAGAAGTCTCTGTAAATAATTCAGTAGAGCAGTCCCGTATTTACACAAACAATTAATGATATGCACTGAAACAAGCGAGCATTCTTTCAAAAATTAAACATTGCAGAATCATTCTATCAACATACAAAAAACTTTTTTCAAGTTTTTGTCAAATAGCACAATCTTAGTAATTTGAAATAATGTTCAATAACTATATAATTTGAAACAAAATTAACATGTTGGATTAGAACCTAATGGAACATACTCTGCAGGTATATCAGATAATGGTGAAGAGTGACCATTACAAATAACATCAGTCTGTTTAGAATCTTTAGATTCACTACATGTGCAGTCTGTCATGAGACTCCCACAATGTTTACATAAGTCTGCACTATCTACAGTGTGATTATATAAACTACCAGTTAAATTGTCTTTAGCATTTGAAGTACATGGATTGGTGACTTTTAAATCATCCATATTGATGCAAATTGGTACACTACCATCAATCTCTGGAATATGAAAATCATACACACCAAACAAACGATCCATAATGTTTGATAATTGGTTAGAAGGATTAACACTATTATCTTCTTGCAGCAGAAAACCTTTAGAATCATTGTTTGCACTGATTGAGAAGTTGGTAGGTATCAGCTTGCTGCCTAAATCTAAAGTAATTTCATCTAATAATGATGGAGAGCTGTCAGGAATAATGCAGTCTATATCTTCCTCTGCAACAACATTGTCTTTATCTGATTGTGTTTTATGATTGCTTACAGGTGACTGCTCTGCTTCTGGCTTTGTCGAGCTATTTTCTTCCCTGCCAAGCAAATCATTCAATTTCACTTCTTTTGCATTTGGTTGAGGGGCATTTTTATTTTGAAAGGAGACATAGCTGGTCTGACTAGAGAGAGGTAGAGCTTGAAGATCAGCCGCATTAATTATAACTCCATTTTCTTTAGCAAGATCACTCTCAGGAGGAGGAATTTTTTGATTCACAGTCATTCCAAGCTTAGAATATGCTTGATTTGCACTAGAACCCTCTGCAGTTGGATATGTAAGTCTATCTCTAAAACAAACATAGCCATTTACAGGTACATTCTTTGGACTTGAAACGCCAAACTTGGAATATGCTTTGTCATTATCTTTCACCGGAAGTTGTTTATCTTGAGTATGGTTGGTTACATTTAGGGCAGTGATTGTCTGAGGGTTATGTGGTACAAACTTAGGTAAGGTGTTTTGTATACCACCATTTAAAGTAGGAATATTTCTACTATCTTGACGTTTTAATGCTCTATACACTGTACCAAACTTAGAGTAGCCTATTTTCTGATTCACTGTAAGGGGTTGGTTTGCAACATTCAATCCATTTCCTGCACTTCTTGCTAGGCCAAATTTAGAATATGGCATAAGGGGTTCAGATCCATTTCCAACATCGAATTCAGCCACAGATGGCTCGCTGTTTGATAAAGTATGCTGTTCCAACAATCCTAGACTTTGCTCACCATATGGTATAAAAGGCGGTGCATTGGTACCACCCATGACAGCAAATTTTGAATAATTTGGCATTCTACTATTACCATTTGGAACATGAATGTTAGAACAAGCAAAATTTTTCTTTTTCACAAAATATGCAAACTTTGATGGTAGATCTACATTGGGGTTCATAAATGAACAAGTTCCATCTCTGTCAAGACCTGAATCTTTGCTGGTACAACCGATACACTCTTGGACAATGGTTAAGTCTGGTTTATAAGAACGGGGAGTTGTGTGGGATGAACTTGTGTCTGAAAACAAGCCATCTGGAGAAGGTGGTGAATCAACCTCAGCACCAGAATCGATTGACAAATGTGTCTTTGTAGTATTAGATGAAGAAATACTATCATGACATTTTCCAGATGCAGTGCTCTCACCACTATTATTTCTCCCAGAACTTTTCCTCTTCAACTTCTGAGAATTCTTAAAAAGAAAGAAAAACAATTATATATAAGCAAATATACCTTTAGAAACAGCCAATATTTGTCAAAAGAGAAAAAAAAACGAACTAAAATTAACACTATGAAATTTTTATTGCCTTTCATCTCTGAAAAACTGGAATATCTTAATTTTTAATTCAATTTTGAGATATTTTGGATAAATAAAGCACTTTAGAAATTCGATTGAGATGTGCAAATTTTAAGCTGGTTTTCACGTAAATGTATGTTATGACGAAGGTTCGTTTCATTAAGAAAATTGCAATGTCTCATTTGATTCTACCAAGTTTTGCCAAGTATGACCAAAAATCTTAATTAAAGAAAAAGCTCACTATTTTTTAAGTAGCAGCAAAAGAAATGCTTCAAGATATCTTGGGAAACAATTGTATGACAAAGGCAAATTTTTTCTACATGCCAAGCCATTTATGGTTGATCACTGTTCCCTTGCACATACAAAATTGTTGCAGCACAATTGATGAAGATTCATTTTGAAACACTGTTATACATGAACTTTGGAATAATCCAATACTTTGGAATAACAATTGGAATAATCCAATTCATTAATCTCTTATTCGGACATTTTTATCTGAATTTATTTATCACCCCCAAATCAGATTATTCAGCAAGAGTGAAAAAATTTGCCACTTTGTCTCAACTGAAGACAACAAACAAAAATGGAAATAGTTTTGTACTTTATATTACCAAGTTGTGTTTATCAACAGGTTAAGAATACACTAAATGGAGTACAGAATATTCTGTCCATCTCACAGATGTCAAATATCAGTTTTGTGTATACAGAAGAATAGGCAAAACTTAAAGGAGGGAATTTCTTACAACTGTTTTAACTCATAAATAGAAACCTCCTGAGACACGCACAGTGCTGCAATATTTAATTGAGTATTGTCAACTTACTTCCAAATCAGAATTCAGAGTGTATGAGAACATAGTAAGATATGATTTAGACGTAGGAAGAAAAACATAAAAAATAATAATAAATAAAATACAAATGCCAATCTAATTATTATTATTTTTTTCTCATACACAGATAAACTGAAGCCTTTTTATTACATTTTTAAAAATAAACTGTGAATAAACAGAAAAAAATAAATAAGATAATTACAACAATTACCTCTTCAATAACTCTACCCAAATCCTTCTCAGATGCAAATTCACATAATCTCTCATATGAAGTATCACATGGAATACCAGAGTCATGATTTGTTTGCAGTCCATTTTTAAATTTGTCATATGAACTAAGAGGGTTCTAAAAAAGACAAAAAAATGAAGATACACATGGGGGAAAACTGTATAAATTATTTACAAAGAGGTATATTTCTATCGTTTAAAATAAGAATCAATAATCATTACATACATAGATGAATATAGTGTATTAAACATACACACATAAGATTTTTGACATATTAGATATTATTTGTGATATATATATTAGCATTTACTAACATCTTTGAGTTCACCAGCGTGAAGCAACAAAATAACTTAGTAGTTATTAACAGTCACTTTTGTTCTTAATTAAATATGTAATACACTATCTTATGGTCAACAATTTCCATTTAATTTATGCACCATATTAAAAAATCAAAGAAACTTTGTAAAGCATCAAATAAGAATACATGTCAGTAAATAAATATCATTCCTTTAATATCTACACTTTGGTTTCTTTGATGCTTGACATTTACTGCAAACAGCACTATTCTGTTTATATTCATTAAGTTATATTTAGTGTTGATATATATAAATTTTAAAAGAAAATCTAGAGACATTTAAAGATGAACAAAAATTATAGAATTAAGACATTAAAATGGTCATAAAATGAGAATTTAATATAAATGTTACCTCCAATGGTGAGTCTAAATCTTTTGGAAGTTGAATCTGAAGATTCTCTATCATATTAACTTGTTTCCTTATCCTAATAATAAAATAAATTATCATAATTATTTGAAATATAAAATTAAACATGCACTTATATCAAATTTTAATATGGCTTCTACAGCTTAATAAGAAAATTGCAATAGATAATTATACTGTGTTATAAATTTTCAAGACAAAAAAGTTTATTTAGGCATTCATTATTACACGTGAGTATAATACAAAATATATTTATTACTCAACTGATTAATAACAACAGAAAAAAAAATAGATCTTTCTCGTAAAGAGACACTCAAATATGCCCCTAAATTTATATGCTGTCATAACATTCACAATTAATAGTTTAGTAAGAAAAAACATTTACAAAAGGCATACAAAAATTCACCAAATCCCCATTATCATGGAAAAAAAAATAACTCTAATAGCATTTCTTACATCTAACAATGTTTAGAATCTCATCTAGGAACAACAGCTTTCCCCTTTCCAAATGGATGAATGTACTTAGGTATACCTATTTGCTAGTCTATATAATGGCCTTTAGTTTGAAAATAATAGCCTGTAATAATCCACTATCAAGTAACATTATTAAAGTCTTTAACTCTCGTGAGTACAAATGAAATACAATAAATGGTAAAATATCTTTAAATACAAATTAGAGTTTCATCAGCACACAAGTTTTTAAGGATCTGCATACGAAAAAAATATAAAATAAAATTCAGTATACTTACCAAGATATTCCAAAGGACAACACTGCAATTACAACCACGCCGCCAAGTACACCCCCAAGATATAGACCAATAGTTAAAGCAATATTTGCAGCTGAAAAAAATTAACACAGAAAAATTAAAATATGTAACATAATTATATATATTACTCATTCAAAGAATGAGTAGTAAAAATCCTTTATGTATAAAATCTGATTTTTTGAAACTCAAATGTAGCACTATCAGTGTAACATTTAAAATCTATTAAGTAATACAGGGTTATACTATATTGTCTCAGTTTCAAACACTGAAAAATGGCAAAAGTGATTTTAATGGGCATCTAAAAATTTCATACTCATATTTTAATATTACATCATATATTTCAGCCTGTGAACACAAACTTCTCTTTTTAGATTTGAAATACATATTAAAAGGATAAGATCACAATTACAAAAGATAATAAGCATCAAAGTTAAACTTAATAGTATAGGGTGCCTTGTCTCTAACATGCCCACAGTTAGTAATTTTTTAAATGATTAAGATAACCTACTACTATAGAAATAAATTTAATATTTCAAATTTAGTTTTTTCCCTGTGCCCCTCCCCTTATGATGAATAAGAAACTTATTTTTTGATAAACTTGTATCAGAAATTCCATTTTTAAAATTGGCATAATATTGCATGAAAACAATCATTTTTAAGTCATAATTTTAAAAAGTGAGTGGCAACCCCTTCCTAATATACATACATGCTCTTAGTAAATGCAACAGCTTTGAATGTAGGAGAGAGGGTAAAGAGACTTAAGATGCATTTGAACCAGACATTCCCAGCCTCATGGAACATGGATGGAGAATATACTTATAGTTTGCACATCATCCATAATAAATATATGTTAATAAAATTACAGAGAATTTAAAACAAAACATAAAAAGGGGTAAAAAATACTTAAGATTTCTTTGCTAACAATAAAGCTTTGAATTCCAAAATGATTTAAACTAAATGCACATTCTTATTTATGTATTTAAAACAAATACTTTCTCCGATTTCCATTAAACAATACAGAAAATCCAAACATTTGATATCTATTTTTCATGGAAAGAATCTGCATAACTAAAACTTTGACCTTACTCTGTCACTTGCCAGTTTTAAATAATCTATACAAATGTCATAAGAGCTCTACTCCCCCCCCCCCCCCCAAAAAAAAAATAAATAAATAAATAAATAAATAAAATAAATGACTTGTATCAGAAAATCGCAACTACTTCAAGATGTCTAAATAATTACACATAATATTTTCTTCTGTGTTTCTTCGAAGTTATATTTTTATGATTAATTCTGATAAAGTGATTTTTTAAATAGAAAAAAGTCTGCTATAAATTTTTTAATTTTACTTTGATACAAAAATTTAATCCAATAGTTGAGGCACTTTACATTCGTATCATTAATTCAACATACCAAATGCAAAATAAAATAATTTTTTTTTCTTATAACTCACCAATAACACACAGTTTATCTTTTGCAGGCTTGCTATAACGTCCATATAAATGATTGCCATCTCTAATGTTCACAGCACGGACACGGAAATTGTAAACAATTTCTTGTTTTGTTTCAGAACAGTTAATATTAAGAATTAAATAATTTTGTCCAGTAACATTGAATATTTGCATTACAGAAGAATTTTGACTTTCCATAAGGATTTGAAAATAATCTAATGGTCCATTTGATAAAGTAGGATCTTCCCAAGATATATTCACTATTTTATCTCCAACTTCAATTATAAGAGAACTGATGATATCAGGATCTGAAAAAATTACCATGTTTAAATTATACAGTATCATAACAAAACAAAATAATAATAATAATAAAAATAATAATAAATAAATAAAAATCAAAGTTAATAAGAGGGTAACAATTTTATGCTTTTGGATGCATGCATTCATTACATATACAAAGGCAAAATAAATCAATTGAGGATTTTCCCTCTGGTATCATAAATTGTAGATAACAGAACATGAAAATTCAATCATCAAGATCTGCAATACACTTTAAAAACCCAGATAAATAAGTCTTCTCATAGAACATTATTGATAAAATTATGTATATGATAAATTACAAGTTATCGCAGTGACTGATATTTAAAATTATACAATTTTCAGTTCAATTAATGAAACACTTGTTCATTAATGTACCGTTAAAATATTTATAACAAAATTAAAGAATTGTTCTTAAATAAATATTTCTCCAATTATATAGGTATTAATTTATAAATATAATGAACTAAAGCTACAGACAAAACTTTAAACCTAAAGCAAAATGAAAAATTTGGTTCTAACATAAGAACATGCTCAATGGGATTTTTATAACTGTATTCCAGTTCAACATAGCAGAATACAGAGTTTTTAAAAATAACAAGATATATTTAAAAAAAGGAAAAAAAAAAAAAAAGAAAGAAAGAAAGAAGAGGAAAAAAAAAAAAAGACTTCATCTGAACTGATAAGCTATATTGTTTTCAAGTCACAAAATTACAAAAATATGAAGAAATAAATGTACTTACTTGAAATGCCTGTAAATGCATAAACAGGTTTAGATTTCTCCGAACAAGCCTGATCCACACAAGCAGATATTTCAATGGAATAATTGGTGTAGTATGCCATAAAATCTACCAAATTGATGCTAAAAACACCATCTTTGAAGGAAAGTTCTTTTTGGGCAACTCTGAATTCTTTATGGTGAGATGTTCCATCAGATTTGTTATAGTAAGCTATGTATCTGGAAATAATTCCATTAGGAATTAATGGAGCTTCAAATGATACTGAAATGAATTTCCCATCAATATCTGTTATCTTCACATTTCCAGGTGGATCACTAGGAGCTGTAACAAGGAATAATTTACATCAACATAAAGGTTGTATAAAAATTTACAAATGCAGTGCAACTGCTATCATAACTACATAGTGAAAGTTCACTTGCAGTGCATTAGCTAAAATGCCAACTCTCTTAGAGCAACAGAGAAAATTTTAAAAATCATGTACGTATGGTCCCAATAATTACTAAGCAAAATATTAAATACTTCTAAACTACTATTTCTTTGAAAATAGTCCACTTAAAAAGTTGCATTTGGAACATTAAAACAGTATTTGACTTTATATGCCTTTCATATGTTTTTTTTAAAGAAATATGCCCACATGCAAACTCTCATTCAATATACAAAATAATTACATATAACTCTAAATAACATCCCCATTGTTTATGGAATAATTTAATAATGAATAAATAATTTTTGTTAACAGATTTTAAATTTTAAATCAATTTACAGGCTTTTTAAAAATTAGCTAGCTTAGCTGTCATTTTAAGTCTCTAATATATTGTGGTTACCATTCTTTTTAACGTAGGATTACGTTCCTCCAAAACAGTTCTCCTGAAAGCAAAATTTCAGATGTCTTGCATCATGAGTTATAATTTTGGCAGCGTGCCAAACCCAGTCTGTATCACTTGGGCAAGCAGTAAACAGTTATACAAAAAAGTACCAAAATGCATCAAAATTTTGACTGACACACACACATATATATATATATATATATATATATATATATATATATATATATATATATATATATATATATATATATATAGAAATACATGTATACATACAAAAGAGGTTAGCAATGATAAGTAATCCTACTTTAATAACCCACAGTAGTTTCGTTAGAAGAGACTACCTGAATAAAAAAACTTCCTAATAAAAAAATTAAACATGTTTTAAGGACTTTTAAGTACCTTTTCAACAAATTTTAAAAGACCTGTCTATAGGTCCCATTATACTTTCTTTCCAATAGTAGCTTCTATTTATAAAGTTACAATTATAACACTTTTTAAGCACTTACCTAAAATTTCCTTTAGCTCATAACAATAAACTTAACTTAATATAAAACTTCTATAGTACAAAATACAAATAAAAGGTAAAACGAAACACATGAAATATTAGAGATGTGGAAATCTATTATACTTAAATTATGAAATTAAGACCCTACAACCCGAAATTCATTGAGAAATAATGAATGTTTCAGAAAGTCTGATACACACAAACATATATTTCAATGATGTAATAGGTAAAATATGCCATAAAATGAATGACTATTAAATTTATGGCATACTATGATTGTACTTAAGAATACTTGCTACTATTCGAAGATTCTACTTAAGAATACTTGCAAATTTTTAACTGTATTTAATTGCTCAATTAAAATTAAGATATATTATGTTTATATAATTTGTTAATATACAAATTTCTTTTCAATTAAAAAAAATATATGTACCATGATTCTTTGGCCTTTAATAAAGAAACATAAAATTCATATAAATGATATACCTGTTGGCATTGTCATTTCACAAGCCAAGTTACTATCGCGACTCCATCCACTCAGTGTATGAACTCTCATGTATGCCAAATAAGATGTATATGGCTTAAGATTTCCCAGCAGAAATTCTTCCTTTGTAACATTAGAAACAACAGCAGTCTTCCATTCTAAAAATATATAGATTTAAAATATTGAAATACTTTGGTACCTTAACTTTAATCAATGGTTTTCACTTATTTATACTGTGTTATTTAAAGCCATTACTGACACAAAATAAAATTATAAGCTTAAAAAGTTAATAAAATATCTTGAAAATCTACACATTTAAAATTATTTACAAATTAAGTCAAATTCCTATTCAACAGCTTATATGATTTCTGTTTTAAATCCTTATTGATTACTAGCCTACTACACATACTTGGCAGAAAATGCCTTGTTTACTGTCTTACAAACTACATCAAAAGAACTTACAGTTAGCACCTATTCATTTTACATATATTTTTAATTTAAAAAAATTCCATTGATGCAATTCCTATATTTTTAAAGAGCATTTAATTTTAAATGAAAAGTTTATTTCACACAAACTTATATATTTCAAACACACAATATTCACTTCATAAAAAGTTATTAACTATACAAATTAAGCAGAAACAATAGTTGTTTCATATCAAAGAATAGAATATTTAATTCTAACTCCAATAACATAATTTGCAAAATATCTAGTTTGTTACTTAACTCAAAATTCACGAGGTAAAAAAAAAAAGACGACAACAAAGAAGAGTTACAAACCTGAACAAGATTCTCTAGATGATGGCGAACAAGGTCCAGAGAATTCACAATACAGAATAGCATACTCTTTAATTACTATTTTCTGTGCTTCACACTCCAGAGACCACTGAATTTTAAGACTTGTTGCATTTTTAGGTGTTAATTCAACCCTTTTGGCTGCATAATTGGCTGAAAAAAATTAGAGAGAGATATAGTAACATGAAAATTCATTTATAAGTTCCTGCAAGAAAATTTTAATTATATCATATATGTGCACATTAAAGCTAATTTAAGCTCACTTACCTCCTTTATAATAAACAATACATGATGCCCACGACATTCCTGATGTCTGACCCTCATCATTAGCTGAGACGGCAAACTGATAATTAGTATCTTTATCAGGAAGTTGCAAAATGAATTTTGTTTTAGTAGTGTACACCCAATCAAGAGGACCTTCACACTTGGATGGGCGAGGCTTTACAGTTTTACACCAATATACAGTAAAGTTATATGGTCTCTGGTTTGAGGCTTTCCATGATAAATTAAACTTCCCTTGTCCATATGAAATAACTGTTATGTCCTTGGGTTTCTCCAGCACTATAAAAATGATTAATGAAATTTCACACAACATAAAACAAAAGCTTAAACTCTAATGAAATATCAAACAAACACACAAAATAAATATTTTATATATTAAAAAAAAAATTTTTTTTCATGACTTGAAAATGAGTGCAAAGATACCATATTTAAGACAAAAGGTATGTAAAAAGAATGCATAATCAAAACTAAATAAATACAGACATAGTCAACCAAGAGACATAATTGACAGCATACAAATAAATTAATTGACTGCCTAAAATTTAGGTTTATTTAAATGTACATATCATGTGTTGCCTACTTTAAATGTACATACTATGTGTTTCTTTTGAAAATTCCCAAATGCTTATTACAAGACATGAAACACCGTTATTTCATACTTCACAATATTATAAACAGTAAAATGCAAATAAATTTTCATATTTCAAATATTCATATTAATCTCAGTGTACATGACTAACACAGATTAGGTGTACATTTTGAGGTTCATAACTAGACCATGAATGACCTGCTGGGCCACCCACTACTGAAAGGTTATGAAAAATTAAACTAATTCCAATATTGTACTGAAATAAAGGTTTATTTTGAAATCATTCTATTAAATATTTCAATCCATGCATGCCATAAATTAAAGAATTAAAATTAATAATTCTTCAGTATTTCACAAATTAACATTTATGCTCAACAAAGAATTCTTTAGATAATAACATTTTTGGTCAATTAGCTATCTTTCAAAAACACTAAATCATTTAACTTTTTTTTCTTCTTTTCGAGTCACATAATACCATATGACTCAGTAAGCATAGATTTTAGTTTTGCTGTAAACAAAAACAAAATTCCTCTTTCAATCAACAGAAGTAGATATGAAATTTAAAATGAGCCAGCTATCGTTTGTTAAATTAAAAGATAAATACTATTGAGATATAAAAATAACTATGACTAAGAAGCTCTCATTCCTTTTCATTGATTTCTCAACAAAATATGTTTTATTAGTCTAAATTTATACCAGGAATAACTGCTCAATTTGCTGCACTGAATAAATAAACAAATTCAACACCAGATATATAATGTTTATAGGCACATGAAAAGAAGAAAGATACTTAACAGACTTTCTTTAGCTTCGCACAAAATTAACATACTGTGACAACAATGTTTTATTTATTTTAGGACAGGGGAGAGCATAGAGGACTGGTGATGTTGATCATGAGCATAGGCGTAGCATCGGGGAAGGGCATGGGGGGGTCACATGCCCCCTCCCAACTTAACTCGAAATAAATTAAAATGTTAATAGAAGTTCAGTTAAAATCGGAAAGATGTAGAAAACTTTTTAAAAAGTTGGTTTTTCCCACTTTTTCAAACTGTGAAACTGAAGATTTTGATTATGTCTTTAGCCTTAATATAGTTTTTAACCATGATATGATCCATAACAAAAATTCGACGCTATATTTTTTCTCGTTTTATTTATATTATATTTATTTTTCTCATTGTATAACTTTTGAATACTACTCAAACATCAATTCCATTGTTATTCAATTTTTAAAAAAGATCATAATATTTCATATTTTAAGGACCGTCCGGCAGTCAATGTGCTGAGGAGGGCCCTAACTGAATTCAATTCACCCCCCCCCCCAAAAAAAAAAATTAGGAGCACGCTATGCCTATGATCATGAGTTTTCCTGATCATACAAATATGGTATAATAAAAAAGACCATACAAATAAAGAGACATTTCCCGAATATTCTGTAACATTATTACTTTTTAATTGTTTTAATAAGTCCATGCAGAATTTGCGATGTTCTGTACACATTCGGGAACTTGACAATAAGTAACAAAAAGAGTTCAAAATATTTTTAGAACTGAAACAACATGTAAAAACTTACACTTATCAGCTTTATCAATGATAAGTTGAGATGAGTTCTGAGATGATCCCATGTTATTGACTGCAAATATCTTGAAAATATATGCAGAATGAGAATCTAAATGTGGAAAACTGTGCAATGTTTTATTACCAACGTCCAGCTCAAAGTTGTCACGAATAGTACGGGAGGGAACGTGGTGAATATGAAACTTAATAATATAATGAAAATTTTCTCCATTTTCAAACTCAAATGGAACAGCCTGAAATTAAAAATAAGTATTTCATAAGAAAACTAGGGGGAAAAAAGTAAGCAATGTAAGTCAAATACCAGCAGCACAACAAAAATTACATATTTTTTGCCTAGTTGATGAAACAAAATGAAAATGATTGGCGTAGTTAATAATAAAAAATGAATTTAAGTACTTAAAACATTCTGAATTTTTTTTTTACAGGAGTTTAATTTATTATCTCATTAAGGACCAAAGACATGAATTAATATCTTTGTATAGCATGTGCTTGAGGACCAGAGATGTAAATTAAGGTCTAATCGCATTGTTAAAGCCTGTGCTCTTGTTTAGTCATTACATAACAAACTTCTTTTCATGATAAAAACTCTTTTTTTGTCAGAGTTTATTTATACTTGATCTGAATAATAATAATAATATAGTGCAAATAATAATTTTCAACTTTTTTTTTTGTTTGTTATAAAAAAATTTGTACAAAATTTCTCCAAAACACAAATTTTCACTAAATAAATATTAACTTTTTTTTATACTGTAGCAAAGTCCTAATTTCCTTTAAAAATAAATAAAATTCATTACAATCAATTCAAGAACAACGATAAAATCTATGTAAAATGCTGTGGTCCTCCATGATTAACTTCAGAATCAACAATTAGATAAAATATCTACATAAAATAGCCAGTTCTCTAGGTGTTAAGTTATTCTACACGTTTGGTCATAGTTTTATATAAAATCCAAAGAGGAGGACATTTCATCTTGAAACATCTATCCTCTTAAAAGTTACTAGTGTACATGTTTAATCTTCCTCGTATTTCTTTACAGCTTTCTTGCTTGATGTTATTTAGAACATTTTTGCTTAAAGATGGATACAAACAGTAAGTAGCTTTTCTTAAATCCATGGAAATCAATCACACGTCTCATAAGAAGACTAACATAAAGAAATTTTTTAGGGAGAATAGAATTATTGTACACCTAGTACGCTATTCTTATCACTGTTTTTCATTGCCATTATATTTTCTTTAGTGTTATAATAAATACAAATTTATAACATTTAAATAAAAATTTCTGCAATACATGTCTCAGCATGTTTAATTCAAAAGTGTTGAATGTATGTATATGCTTCTCTCTTTGTTTGCTATGCTTTTTTTATCTGATATAATATACACCAAGCAATTCTACCAATGAAAGTTTGTCATGAACTACCATTAGATTTACTTACAGAATAAAATTTTACAAAATTTCTGAGCTCCTTATATGTTAATAAAGTAAGCTATTAAACAACTTTAACGAATCAAAATCACTTACTTGCCAATACACAGTTACAGTCCTATTTCCTAAAATATTTTCAACATCAAAAGATGATGGTGTCATTTCAGGAGCTAGATAGGGAACTACGAAAAGAAATATAAATAAATAAATAAATAGATATTTATATCCACTAAATTATGCCCATAAACTAATAAATGTAAAAGAGAAACTGAAATCTATTGTTGTCATTTATAATGGTATAAAATAAACTTAACAAATTAAACAGAATATCATTATACATAAAATAATAATCACATAGAACATAAATTTTTTATGACTTTCAGCAACAAAAATAAACCCCAAATTATACTTCAATTCCACAGAAATGAGGGATTCTATAAAACAAAAGAAGTCTTAGCAGCAACATTTGTGTGTACATTTTATATATTTTTTATGTATATTTCATACAATATTTTTGATGTTCCAAACTAAGTATTTTTAAAAAGTAATACAATCTTTTGAAAAAATCAATAAAATTTACAAGTCAAAATATTTGGTGATCCCATTTAGAAATAATTTTGATGTCATATTTTACTCATAGCTTACTGCAAGGGACATTTGCATTACAGAGAAGGTTAGCTTTCTAAGAGGACATTTTGAAAGAAATTACTCCATATTTTGATACACACTATAAAGAAACCACAGAAAACTTAATGTGTACATCCTAATACAGCTGCCTGCTCCTTAGGACTTGCAGTCTTAGGAGCATGCAGCTCTAGAAGTACAAGATGATACTAAAACTTGATCAGTGCTAAGGTATCTTTATCCTGGGTAGAATAATACAATATTTCTTTAGTAAAATGACTGCACAAATGAATATGCATAACATCATATTAATAAAGATTGCATGCATAAAGTGTCATTAAAGGTAGGATGGTAAGGAAATAAAAGAAAAAATTATAATTAATTAACAACAGAATGCAACACAATATGAACATACATTATGCTCCACTCCAGACTCTTAATATTTTTCTACAGGTGACAAAATGTTTACATGAAGAAAATTACACACTTGACCTGTCACTATTACTGTATTAATGGAGTGCCATTTTTTCACTGTTTAAATACCTATGTGTAAATAAGTGCAAGAAAAATTATTGCTAATCAGTAGCATATAAATTTAGAAACAAGAATGATGGTGATACCATCCACAGACTGCTTATAAAACCAGGTTCATACAGAGTCGTTAAACAGGCTAGAGCACAACCTATCGGTCAGCCGGTTGTGTTCACTACCCCGTGTGAACCATCGGTTGTGGAAGTCGAGGTCGTTCTCGACCTTGAATAGCCAGGTCATGGGATCTCAGGTTGGTTGGAGTGAGCACCACTGCTTCAGTCATATTCCTACCGAAAAGGAGACAACATGTTGGTGTACCAAATGAGTAATGAGTAGGTAATGAAGTTTGTCGAGTTGTATCGCGAAAAGGAATGTTTGAGGAAGATTAATTCTGAATTGTACAAGAACCGAGATGCAAGGGATGAAGCATTGCAAGAAATATTTAGTGAAATGATCATTGATGGTTTTGGAATCCGTAAAGTGGCAAACACACAGACACACACGAAAAGAAAAAAAATTAGATCTTCCTATTATCATGAAATTTTAAATAATTTGCCAACTCGAAGAAATCGGGGCCTCTGGTGATCATTTAGATAATTCTAGGGTTCATAGTTTTCAATAGTGCATTCATTTTTAAAAAAGAACCCAAAAATGAATGTAACCAAATCAAATCTGGATTCAAAAGTTCAAAATGGCACAACAACAAAGTGACTAGATGAAACAAATTCTCAAATTGATGACCCTCCAGCCGGTAGCTCATCAAATGAAAGGGGGACAGGTGAAGCGTTTAAAGTTCCTACTTCGCATCAGGCCAGTTCATAGGAAAAAAAGGCGCCTTCAAGATAGATGTACTCCGCTTCATACATTACAGAAGCAGTCCAAAAGCTGGATTCCATACATTCAAATTTTTCAACAGAGACAGAGTTTGATGTTTGGTGTTGAAGTTTAGCCAAACAACTTAACAATATGGAGGCTTGGAGAGCTCTAGACTTTCAAATGAAAGTCTAGAGCTCTCCAAGTCTTCAAATGAAAGTCCAAACCCTTGTTTCCAGAGAAAGGATAGCATGTGAAAAAAATATATATATATATTTTCCATCAGGGGATGCCGAGGCTTACCCCTCTAGTCCGTGTCTGCCTACCAATTTCCGTGTCATTAAAACAATGAACTGCCTCAGCCTGAGAGGTATCCCCCACAATTATGTGAATCTAGCGAACCACCATGGCCAACGCTAGGAAATGAACTCAATACCTGCTGAACATTATCCTGAAGATGACAACTTGGATTCCTTAATTTCATCTGTTTGTTCTACTTCATCTGAATTGATGTAAATAATTATGCTAATTCTATTATAGTGTTAATTTGATGTTATTTAAAGCAAAAATATATAAATTTATCAACTTTTACTAAACAATGTTTATTAAAAAAATTTTTCAATATTTTTAATAAGGAATGTTTCAATATTTTTAAAATACCATAAATTGTTGCTACTCTACCTACATTCAACATTGTTTACTTTTATTTAAATTACGCACCCATACACTACTCTTTTTTTATTGTTTGAGTTTTCAAAAAGATTTTTTAACTTGTGTATTAATAGTTCACAAACAACTTTCGCATCTTCACGTTCTGCCATGATTGAACAACGGGCAAGAAACTAAAGACCAACAAGGGCACTTGTTCTGTATGAACTGGAAAAGGTCGTGGATCCCTGTGTTGAATAAGCAAGTCGTAGTGCATGCTCAAAACAAGTAGTGCTCTTGCCCTTTTCATGACTCCATGCGAACCTAGCTTTAGGGTGGCTGAGATATCCTCAACATCTTATCATTATGATGGTTCAGTTATCTTTATTTTGTTTTAAAAATTATAAAAATATTCAAGCTGCATAAATATAAACAAACTTTGTTACAACAAAGATCCCAGCCCAAAATACATATCTAGGTACATAGAAATATTCCACAATTTGTAAAAAATCAAATATACCAATGGTCTAGATATCCCATATCCAAACGACATATTAAATAAAGGATACTCAACTTCTACAAAAAACCTATCTAACTATTAGGATATGGACTGTTTCTCAGACAGTACACTGTCTCTGAAAGTCCGTAACCACAATAACTTCTAGAGCAAACATTAGCTTGGTATTAACATGTTTATCCATAAACAAGACTTTTAAAAATAATCTTATAAAACTACAGATTTATACTCCAAGTAAATTTTAGTTTAAAAAGTGAATAAGTTCAATAACAATATATTTTTTTAATTAAATTTTTATTTTTAAGAATTTTTTAAGAATTTTCAAGAATTTTTTATTTTTAATAAATAACATCTATAAATATCAATAAGAATGTATTCTATCACTCAGTTATAGATAGATAAAGAGATTTAATTATAACCTGTCATTTCCATTACAATATCAGGCATTAAACTTTCATGAAACACAAATTCTTCAACATGGACTAAGATTTTTAGCACAGTCAAAACACTTGATTCAATACTAAGTAATGCTAAAACACATTATAAAATAAAAGCATTTATAGAAAGAGTTCATACTTCTTACAGAAAAGGTATTCAAATTCTTCATGACTGTGAGCAATGATACTTTCTCAAGAAATAATACTCATAAGGTCAAAGTTTTTGTTTTTTTAAGAAAAAAAATTATTCCGACAAACTTCAAAAAGTATAAATACTGATTTTCTAAATAATTGCTTTTTAAAAAGTATAACAAAGCTTTGTTGCTGGAACGTTTAACTCACAGTTATGGAGAACTTGTAAAAAATACAATAAAAATGCTGAAACTGAGGACTTCAGAAAGAATTTCTAAATGGACAGAAAGGGCATTTATAAATAACATTGTAAAATTTATTAAAGGTAATAAGAGACAAACCATCAGCCTTTGTTTTCTCAACAGCAACTGCTGAAGGACTCCAAAAATCATCATTATCAACTTCATGAGATCGACAACGAATTCTGAAATTATACTCAGTGTAGGGGACTAAATTTTCTATCACCACAGAACCTTCAGAAAGTGAATGCACAGTAACCTCCTAGAAAAAGCAACATTTTATAAGGCAACAGTAACAGCTAGAAGTATATATATTATTTCAAGCAAATAATTAATAAATTTTTAAATTATTAATGATCAAAGTTCCACAGTTATATATATACATACTCAAAAAGACATTTCTGATTTAAATAATTTATGAAAAATGTAATGTTCTTTGTTAAGAAATCTGTTGTTTAGAAAGCAATCCCCTAGGGACCCTGAAATACCAGATTCAAAATAAAACTTTTAAAAAAAATTTTAACTGAGATTTTTATACTTTTCCAAATCAAATCTTCCACATATAAATTGAATGATATCTACTTAAACTAAATTCTACCAAAAAACAAATAACAAAATGAAATATTTGTATTAGTGAAATATTGAAAAATATCACCTTGATATTTCAATTTAAGATAGAAAAATGAAAAATTTAAAAGTAATGCATAGATAAACTTAGAAATAAGAATCTTAAATCCTCCAATGTGCTGAAATAAAAATCCTTAACACTAGAACTACTGAGAATTTAGATATAACTATTTCTATCAATGCTATAATCAGTCATTTTGATCTGCTTGGTAGTACTAGTGTTAATGTACCAGTTAAGCAAATATCAATCACAAAGAATATTTGAGAATAAAAAACTCTTAGCAGATATAAGAATCCTTATAATATCTCAAAGAAATAACTATACATGACATACTATCACTAATAATTAATTTTACATATTTATCCTCTAAATTTTAATATAAAAAAAAAAGATATACCTGAATAGCTCC
The DNA here is from genome assembly GCA_907164885.2 of Dolomedes plantarius. Lineage (NCBI taxonomy): Eukaryota > Metazoa > Arthropoda > Arachnida > Araneae > Dolomedidae > Dolomedes > Dolomedes plantarius. Next base: position 184,312,552 of record OU015496.1, read on the forward strand.
TTCAAAAGGTGAAATTGATTGATACTCAATTGAATAGTCTAACCCTGGAGTAAATGCTTCATAATCCATGTATTTTGGAGGTGACCAACGAATAAACAGACTTGTTTCAGTTATATTCATAAACATCACATTCCTAGGTATGCCTGGTTTTACTAGGTATCAAATAAAATAATTTTTAACAATCAATAGCTATAAACAGTGATTATAAGAAATAAAATGAAAATTTGAATACTGGTTGTTTATACTTATTACAAACACAAATTCATATAATTTACTTCATTAATTAAATCAGTCTTAAATTTAAACTAATGAACACCTTTAATATTCACATCTACAACTAAATATTTAACATAATGCAAAAAGTGACAGGCATACTAATTATAAAACCCATATGAATTGGATAACCTCCTACAGTAACATTTAATAGTTCTAAAAACTAACTAAATGTTAATGCTAAAAGGTGGAGGGGAGAACACCTGAAAACATTTTTCAGGTGTTTCAGATATTACCAGTTTTTTTTTTTTTTAAATAATAATAATAATAATAATAATAATAATACTCTGTAGGACACAGAAAATATTTAAGAAACTTTATTTTAGCGTTTTAAGAGATTAGTTATTAAGATTTCAATACATGAGTAATTCATAAAACATTAGATATGTTCAAACTCACCAATTTTAAAATTATCAACTCTAAAATGTTCTTTTGTTTCCCCAAGAGAATTATTACCAGTAACAAGAAAGTACAATTTTTCAGCCTGTCTTCGGTACTGAGGTTTTGTGTCCAAAGTCCACTGACAACTGGTTTCATTAATCACATGTGGGCATGGTCGTCTCCATCTGAATAAAATAAGAATGTTTTGTAGAATACAGAAGATTTCAAATTAATATAAAATTAATATTGTTGTTGTTGTTGCTGTTGTTGCTTATGCCCCTTGACCGACAGCAACATCAGATCAAGGCCATTATAGGCTACTGGGCTGAGTGATGCGGCTCCAGTTTTAAGTTAGCACCACAAGGGTCGGAATCAGACTTGGCTAACGTACCAGTCCCATAATTTTGAACCAAGTCAAGTGATGAGACCGGTACACTTGACCATGTACCTCCAGAGGTAAATTTTGAAAACTTGGAGGACATTGCAGCCACGACAGATTTTATGTGCACCTGCCACCATTAACATACACGGCAGTGGATTTTGTCGGCGACGAGCATTGAATGGAGACGTTCAGATCACTGACCCCCTGCTCTTGCTAACTGGGCTACCGCACCCAAAATTAATATTAGTAAACTACATTTAGAAGAAAATGAACAAACAGTTTTTAATAAAATGCACTGAAAATAATTGAAGATGAAGTTGCAGTTGAAAATTAAAAATGAATCCATAGAAATTATGGTGTACATTCTCTAAAAACAGATGTAAAAGAAACTTCTGATTAAATATTTTTTTTTTTTCAAGTGGGGGTTGGTTCAGGCAATAATGATTTGTTCTGTAAGTGTAAGGGATTAATTTACATTATAGAGTGTCAAGAATGTAATTTATGCTATATTGGGCAAACAGGGACTGAGTTTAATAAAAGGGTTAATAGCCATAGGTCAGCAATAAAAAATTTTAAAGACGACACTACTTTTGATTATGAACTTTTACACTTTCAAGTACATAACTTCGAGCAGGCTAAATTATATATTATTGATGAGATTAATGATTTAAATAAAAGGTTGGATTTTGAAAATTTATATATTTGTAAGCTTAAAACACTATTTCCGTATGGTTTAAACAGTAAGCTTAACGGGGAAGGACCGGTGGATTTAGATAATAACTGCGTTTATAAAAAATTCATGGTTATTGATAGGTTTAATTATATACTTTCTAACTATAGGGGTAAAAGAGGGAAAGGTAGAAATAGTTTAAAAACAAAATTGAAACTGGATGATCTGCAAAGGGTTTGTAATTTATTTATTGATTTTAAGACTATTAAAATAATTAAACATTTTTTATTCAACCAAAAAAATTCTGGTTTAAGGTGGGTAATTAAACATCATTTATCTTCAATTAAATTTGTTTCGAGATTTACAAAACTAATAATTTTAGATTTAATTAAATACAAGCTTAACCTGACTAATTTGGATGATAAGAGGGGAAGGGATGTAGGGGTAGAGTACTGTACTATTAACTTTCTAGATAAAGATTTCGAGTATTTAAAACTACCTACTATTGAACATAATAATTCTAAATTATTACCAATCAAGGATTGTGGGAAAATCGCTATTGTGTTTAAATATCAAAAAACGTTAAGGGACTTAATCTGCAACTATAACTTTTATTGTCATAACTTAGGCAAAATTTCTAATTCTGATTGTAATTGTCATATTGAGGAGTTTAAAAACTTTGTAAATCCAACTTTGGGGCATATCGTAACAGGGGATCTTAATATTATTAATGATGTTAGGTTGAGGGAAGTTCTACGTAAGGGCTCAAAATTTAGGGTAAGACATAAGGTAAATTTAAAGCAAATTTTAAGTTCTATCACTAAAGATTTAGACTACTTTATTATAAAATTAGCAAGGAAGTACAATTGGCCTATCGAAGGTTTTATGGAGTGGAAGGTACATATTTTACAGCAGCGGTTCTCAACCTGGGGGGCGCGCCCCCCTAGGGGGGCGTAGAAGAATTTCAAGGGAGGCATGAGCTTAAAAAAAAGTAAAATAAAAAGGAAAACTAACTGTAATTTACTGGACTCAATTTTGCGGTCACAATGTAACCGTAACGTATTTTCGACATACGAACTCGAACACGATAATTGTCGTAATTGTAAAAACACGATAATTGTCGTACGTCTGGACGTTGAAAGTGACCTGAGGTGTGCTTTGTCACAGTTACAACCTAATATTCAAAAACTTGTCAAAGATAAACCGTGCCAGCTCTTTCATTAATGTTGTGAAAGTGACTGGTATTGCATGCCAACTTCACCTAGACCCTTGATTACCTCAAATATATTTGATGTGCATTTAATTCTTTGATTTCGTATGTTCTAATAATAATGTTCCAAATTAAGATATGTGTAGTAATATTAAATTTTGTGCATGAAATTATGTATTCTATATTTTCATTTAATAACCAGCTTCAGTTTCAAATTCCGATTGTGCTACTTGTATTGACCACATATGGTGATGGGGGGGGGGGGGGGAGACGTGACATCACATCAGTGTCCAAAGGGGGGCACAGAGCCTGAAAGGTTGAGAACCCCTGTTTTACAGGATATCAAAAGGAATTATGAAGAGTTTGGTATGGTGTACAAGAGGGGTTTCTTTTTAAACATAGTTCTATACAGTAAAATTAAAGGTTTAAAAAATAAGTTTATTATTACGGTTGTTGATAAGGCGGCAAATATCTTTGGTTTTATGTGTAAAGTTTATTTTAAGCAGTTAATGTCTAGGGAATACAACTCAAATAATACCTATCAAAAAATTAACCTTACCAAAAAAGAAATAGATAATAGGATTTTAGCTTTCAGCAAAAAATTTAAGTTTAAGATTAATAGCATAAAATACCCTTACCTGTTTCCTACAATAAAATTCCATAAAGTACCTACTAAATTTAGGTTTGTTACTTGTAGTACAAATTGTTATAACACTTTGTTCAGTAAAAAGTTCTTTAGCTATTTAAAAATTATTCTAAATAAAATTAAGGTTACCGAAAAAAGCTTTATTATAAATAATAACCAGGATATTCTACATTTTTTAAAAAGTAAGAATATAGATAGCATTTACACGTTTGATTTTGAAAACCTGTTTACCATTATTCCTCATGATAATTAATGATTATATGTTCAGAAATCTATGATGCTTATTTAGATAGTACTTTAATCTTAAAATGTGACTGGATTGATTTATGTAAATTTAATATTTTTGAAAACTATCTCTTTAACGGCTTATGTTTCTTTAAACAGATAAAGGGTATACCTATGGGAAATAGCTACTCTAGTGCATTTGCCAACCTATTCTTACATTTTTACGAAACTAAATTTCTTAACTCTAATAATATTACCGGTTTTAGATATATTGATGACCTCATAATTTTTAACTGTAACGATTTGGAGTTTCTTAATCAAATCTACCCAAAGGAACTTACTTTAAACCGGACTAACGAAAATATTCTTTGTGCGACTTATCTGGATTTAAAAATTAATATTCAAAATAGGGAAATAAAAATAGGAATTTATGATAAAAGGTTAGATTTTAACTTCGAGGTTATTACTTTTACCAATTTCCATAGCAATTTAAACTATAAAATTTATTATAATATTTTTTACTCACAACCTTACAGAATAAAAAACATATGTAACAATGCTGGGGATTTTTTGGAGGCATGTAGTATTTTCGAGGAAAACTTAAGAAAAAACGATTTCCCTAAAAACTTTGGTAATTTAAAAGTTTTAAAAAAATGGCATTTAGACTCAGGAATTTTTAAAGTTGTTTAGAATAGTATTTGTGTTTTTGGTTAAGTTGTAATGGGGGGTGGAGCTATAGTAATGTTACAATAACGTAACCATTAGGATAGTACTGGCTGCTGTTTCGCTATAACCGTCACTTACGGAATTAGGGTGTGTGGGCACCGTTTATATTGCATTAGGATTTTTGTGTGCTTGCTTGTAAGGTGCGTTGAGCCCATACAGTAAGTTGTGTTTGTCTTTTCATTTTCTTCTTGACTAATTGCTTCATTGGGGAACTCGGGGCCTTGGGATGTCTTTTGGGATTACCTGCATCCTATTCTGAAAGTTCCCCTTGAGGTAATTGACATGGTTAGGCCCCCTGATGACGTGACCTGTCGAGTACCTAAGTCGTTTTATGGTTCAGTTCCGGCTCTTATGCAGAATCTTGCCATTGGTGCGTGGATGTCCAGAGTGCTTGATTTCTGTTTGTTTTTGTCTATTTTAGTATAATTTTTTATCTATATATGTTGGATTATTTATTTCTGATTAAATACTCTCAGAAATTTTATCTCATAATGAATGCTTAGTAAAGTTGAAATTATAATAAGTTTTAACACTAACTGCAGCTGTTATTTGTCCATGAAAACTATGAACAATATGCAGGCAATTTACCTTTTCAAAAGTTATGCCCATGCATGCCTAATCTTTTTACCCCCATTCCTTTAATTGCTCAGGTGAATAACTCTCATATGATAATCATTCCTACCTTTTTCAACATTCTAGCTGATGAGACATTGAATTAGAGTAATTTTTAACATTATGAAGATATGGTTGGACATAAATGTCAAAATTTAAAAGGGCAATTTCTTTCTAATAAATATATTTAATTTGTTTGACTGCCAAACAAAGCTTGGTGGATTATATCTTCAATTTTCCCTCTTTGTCAGTTCTTAAAATTTTAAATGCATGTGTTGTAATAGCTGGGTATTTTTTCTTTTTTTTTCAAATCACACAAAGTTTAAAAGAAGTTTGCATAACCTTTATATTATTTTTTTAAATGAACTTTCCACCAGTTTTATAGAAAAATTGGAATGTTAACTAAATGTTATATTAATATCAGTTAAAAAAAAGAAATTTCATTTTCAGTTCAATATTTTTTCCTATAATACTATTAATGAAGTAAAAATTAATCGTTACCAAAGGCCCAAGGGCAGTTTCATAAAATTGAATCTTTTCCTTAAGGTTATGCTCTATCTACTTAGAACTTTTCTTAATAGCTTTAACATGAAGTTAGGTTATATTTCTTATAAGTTCAGATACCTGATCAGAAACAATGAAAAGAAAGTGCTACTTACGTTTCATATATCACATCCCATAACTTGTAATCAGTTTTCACAGGATTAAAGGGTTTAACCCATGAACAGGTTAAATTGGTATATTCATAGCTTATACATGAAAAATTTTGAACTGGAAGAGGTTTATCTGAAAATCAAAACAATAAATAAATTATCCAGATACATTGATATATTTAGCCAAATTATGATTATCATTAAAAAACAAACACTTTGAAAATAATCAAGAATGACAACTGTCAGCTGTGGAGCGAGAAATTTTTTAGTAGATACACACATCATATTCAATAAACCCCAAAACTAAACTGTTTTTAAAGGAGGAAGGCTAATGAATATATTATTTGGGGCTGAAATATGTCTAAATAACAGTAAAATGCTCTTTCTCCCTGATAGAACCCAAATTTACCTAAAGACAAATTTGCCCTTTAAGCATATTTTAAAAGACATATCAAGTTTATGTCCAATAAATCAGCTTCCTAAAAAGCATGCAATAATAACAATATGTTACATCAACAAAACTCAAATATATTTTTATTTATAAATAAATTTATACTTACAACCAACAGACATGGAAGTTGAGCAAATAAGAACATATTTGTTTAGCTTGGGTAGAGTTACGTAACAGCTGTAGGTACCTGAGTCATATACTTGAGCATTTTCAACAGAATACTCTATTGTATAATTATTCAAAATATCAATATTTTGAAGATAATCTTTTCCAAACTTCAACTGCAAATCTTGTGATGAAACAACATAAGTGCTGTTCTCAAAAACTATTGAATTCGAAAATAAGTTGCACTGTATTATTAAGGTGTCATTCACTTCAAGATCTTTATCTAAGGTAATATCTGAAAACAAAAAAAGACAACATGCAATAAATTTGCACATGAAAGATTAAGTGTTTAAACAATCAAGCAAAGAGATCTGATGTGAAAACTATCAACAAACTTCGGCACATTAGGCATCAAGCAATGAGTTTACAATTTTTAATCTACTAGTTTATAAATGATATTAGTCAGAATATGGATTAATGCCAAAGTTCTCAATTTCCTGAGAATTTTGAACCAATCTATAGATTTACACAGAAATGGATTTGGATCAAACATCTAACACACCATTAAAAGTGACTTAAGAGAAATACAAATTTGTTAAGGACTTTTTAAAGGGGAAGATCATCAAGTAAATGTAGCATACTAAGGCATGGATATTCCCATGAGCTGTCCCCTCAAAGGGAGAAGTGTTCACTCATTTATATGGTGCTCCCATAGTAAAGTAGCCAACAAATTTGCAGTGTGGATTGGTTGATCTCCTCAGCACAAAGTACTTGCCACATTAGAAAAGAAAAAATGATAAACCAGCATTAGCAGATTACTGTAAGATTTTAGCAACATAAAATTGACTGCAATTTAAAAAAAGGGGATTTTATCATTTAGTCTCCCCCCCCCCCCACACACACACACACTTCTCCTACCTTTAATCAGTTGGTGCTTACAATCAAGAGTTTCTGAACACCTGGCACATGTGGGTGTTTCTGAATATTTGATCATTGTAAAATGTGCTAATTTCTGATCTTTATTAGACTTGATAAGCAAAAGTTAAGAAATGTTTATTTTCAGCATTTTTTTAACAAATTAATAGAACAGTTAAGGATATCCAAGAAACCTGACAGATAGAGAAATTGTTAATTAACAGTTTCTGTAAATTTTAAATAGCTATCGCGTCCTAATGCAGCAAGTGAGAGAAAGCATGTTTTGCCAGTTTTTTTGAAAAAGAAAAAAGAAAAAGCTACCTTTTAGGATCTACATAGAATACATATTAACTACAGCTATACTTTTTGTGCATAGATACAGTTACATCCTATCTTCAGTGTAAGGATTTGATAAAAATGGAACATCATGGTTATACTTAAAAGAATAATTCTGTAGAATAGAATTAAGTCATTCAAGTTGGGAATGGTACTTAAGTTCTTGTTAAGTAACGTAGAATGAAGACTGGCAGAAAAAAATATAAAATCAAATTCCACCTACAGAAGTGCATCAAGGTGAAATATTATGACATCTGGTCAATAAAAGTCTTCATCCACATACGATATTTATTACTGAATGTGTTTAATCTGATTTTGATCTAATTTGCATTAAAACAAGACTACATATTGAAGTAAAAATCCATAACACTGAAAAACACCCTAAGGTATAGTTTTTCACAAAAACTATGAAACAAAAAAAATAACATTTATGAAAAGAGCTTCCCATTTTACTCAGCAAATATAACATTTAGTGAGGTTAATGTGTTATATATATTATATTTCTTTACATCTCTGGTTTATCAATTGTCAAAGGCTAGCTTTAAAATAGAGAAACAGACTTAATAGCAAATTTATAAAGAATGATTAACAAATATAACTTATGAGAAAATTAATATAATGCAATCATTGAAAATTGTACAAAAGTTTCTAACCAATAAATATAAATATCAGACTGTGCAAAACCCATGAGTCTGTACTGGACCCAATCTGCTAATCCTGATAAGAAAGCCTAAATTCTAGATACATCAATTTGACTTTTCTATATACAGTGGAATCTCGATCTATCGTTTTTCAAGGGACCAATTGAAATGAACGATAAATGCGGGAAAACGATAGATGCGGAAACATAGCAAAGCAATATGATCGTTGGGACTGGATAAACTGAACGGTACATACGGAAAAACGATGTATCCAAAAATGATCGATCGAGATTCCACTGTAGTTTTCAAGAAAATAAAGCCATAGATAGAATTGCACCAACAAATAGTATTGCATATAAATCTTATATACATTAGGATGAGAGTTAGACGTAAAAAATATATAATGCCCAAATTTTTTTTTGAAAGATACTCAAACTTTAGCAAGGGGAACACTGAGAGTTATTCTGTATTTTGGTCTGTATAATTTAATGAAAGTACCCACATAAAAATGGCATATTCAATATTACTGCATATCTATACAACATGTCAAATGGATATCAAATATATTATGAATGGAACAGATAATTGATGAAAATATCTTTATTCATACATACAAAGTATATTACTAAGAAATCTTGAACATGATAAAACTTGCAGTTCAGACTGCAAATAGTCAAGTTTGGTAGCAAATTTCAAGAAACAATTGAAAAGAACATCTAGCTCTTAAATCACAACAGAACTTTTATACAGTACATTTTTCTATTATAGAAAACAATAGACTAGCATCATATACTAATTTATAACCATGTAATAACTGCATATTTCATTCTAATAACATGATTTAAAAAAATGTTGGCATCTAACATAGTTTATTTACTCTGGAGTTTTTTTTCACACAAGATAAAATTGTTTGTTATTGTTTGACCAATTATTAACCCTCCATCTCTAGATGCTAGTTTACAATAAGACCCTTGTTTATACATGCAACACAGTTAAAAACAGAAATGAAAAACATCGCTATCTCAAGAAGAGAGAAAGTTGGGAAAAAATTATTTCATTTGAAGTACTTTAGTTCTAAGTTCTTAGTCTAAATAACATCCTTCATATTTTTAAATAAGTTTAATTAATTATGGGGGTGGTAATATAAATATGCAATTTGTTTGAGAATCTTTCTTTTTAATAATGCAATTTTTTTTTAAATTTAGAGTTTGCAATGTATAGTTATGAAAAGAAAATCTATGCATTTTTGCTTCCTCTATATTTCATGAAATTTCACAAATGAGGATTACATAAATCAAATATGTGAAGCTTAAATACATTACTATCATATGCTTTAATTTACTACCATTATAATATCAATAAAAATGATAGTAAAAGCCAGAAATTTTATTCTTAGCACAGATTAACTTTCATATGCAAACTAAAAGTTAGAAAATTAAGTTTGCACAGATTTTCATACAAACATACACAAGCAAAAAGCTTAATAAAGCTGAAATAAATATACTTACTGCCATACTGCATGGATATTCCACAGCACGTTACTGTTGTGACAAAAAATAAATGCAAAAATAAAAGCTTAAGAATGCCCATTCTTTTACAAAAAGTCAGAATATTATTTCATTTTTCATAATTTTTAACTGATGACAAAGATCTGTTCATTAAAATTCCCCTGAAAAGAAAAGAAAAAAACAATAAACACAGTCCATTGGCTCTAAATATTAAAAACTCAAAAATCTTATTTCACAGATATTGATGAACTGGAAAATTATCTAGCAACCAAAAGCCCACTTGTTTGTATTATGATCCTAAATTAAGGGTTTGCCATGTAAAATTTAAAACATTTCACTATAATTTCACGGAATTTTGTTAATTTTTAAATAATTCATAAAATAAGACTGAAGATGTTTGAAATTCAATTAAGTCATTAGATATTGTAAAATTAACAGGTAATAGAGTTCATCAGACACAAACTGAAAAAAACACAACAATAAAAATTACTTGTTTAATAATTCACTGACAGTATATGATTAAAAATATTAGAAAGTTGAAACAAATAAACACATCTTTATATCACATCCACTTGAACTCTCTAACACAAAAAATTATACACATTTTTAGACTTACCGAAAAGGTTATCACTGAAGTTTCCTAAATAAGTGAAATAAAATTCTAGAAGATATGTGATTAATTTTCTATAAATTGTGCTGATCAAAATATTTGACAAAGCGATCTAGATATCATCTTTATCTAGTTTCCTTATCAGATTTATTATCTTTGATAACAGAGAAACAAGGTTTAAAATTTTAATTCATGCAATAACAAGAATTTCATATCTTCTCATATAATTAAGACTGACTTTTATTCTATGTAAGAATAACCTTTTCTTATCTTAGGGACTACACATAAAAAAATATTGCTAGAACAAAAAGTTAGGAATTTTCTTTCAGAGAAAGTATAGGAATAAAGGGGAAAACTGCTTTTTAAAGAAGAAAATTATCTAAAAAACAAATATTTTTATTTATTTATTTTGAAAGGTTTTCAATCTGGTAGGTCTAGTCCTATCCACCCATATATTGGCTCATCATGTTACAGACTAAAATAGATTTCTAGAAAGGAGAATCAGAAAAATGAGGAATGGTGTTCCAAAGCGTACAAAAATCATTGATGATGCTATCTGCTACCTGTGCACCAATATATCTGAACTATACTAATGTGCAAAACTATGTGTTCCCAATGTGAGTAAAATTGTGAAACCATTGCAAGCCAATTTTTTATACATCATGATAACCCCTTTCCGGGAGTCAGAAATTCACACATTATATAAACCAATATTAACTCTACATAAAAAAAAGTTAAAAAAATAGAAATCCCTGAAGAATAGAATTAACAAAAGATAAATATAATTTTAATCAGAAATTATACTACCTTATTTATTGTATAAAGCTGCTAGCAGAATAGAGACAAAAGCTTTTTAGCTAAAGTTTGGACTGATATTATTCTTGAAACATTTTTTTAGTGGTATAATTTCATACTTAGGAGATTTATAAAAGTTTTTCAAAGAAAAGTGCAATTCTGCTAACATGACATCTTACTTAGCTTTATTGTCATTTCAACAATGAGTCCAAGTTTTAATTCGTTACAATTTGGACTATGAATAAATATGTCTTGAAACATTCATAAGGCTGTTTTTTAGAAATAAACAGCCCTCACATTTTATAGATTTGCATTAAAAGAAAAATAAAGAAATAAATTCTATACTTTTTTTTCTTAATGAAAAAGTAAAAATTTAAATTTAGACAAAAAAACTTATTTGTAATGTGTAATACCAATGGTATTTTATACTGATGGCATGCATAGAAGTATATTTTTAATGAAAAAAGGAACAGCACCTAGATATAAATTAAAATATGGAAACTTTTAAAAATAATTTTCAAAGAATGTTTCTTTTCAGCCTCTATAATAATCAGGAGTCTAATAATTATGATGCTAAGGTAAGTTTTAAATGATTATGACTAAATTATGAATAAAGCAAATTCATAAGAATCAAAGAAATTTAAGTATAGATAGTTTTAAAGTTTATAAAACAAGGGGAAAATATTTATTTGACGATTTTAATTTTATTTACAAAGAAATAAGGTATTTTTCAAAACCAATTAATCTGTAAAATTACATAAACTAATCAGTATCAATACAAATTTCATATAACTTCATTACCCTTTTACCACTGAAATTAATATTACAGGGTGTCCAGGTTAAAATTATCTAAAAGTTATGGCTTATTTTACGGAACTACCCATTAGAATTTCTAAAAATATATCTTTCTATTTAAAGAACGTCTCAACAATTTTTAAAATCAATCATAGATTTCTATAATAGTAACATAGATTTCAATGTGTGCACCTTTTATAGCACGACAAACATCTAAATGGTAATCCAGTTCTCTCCAAGTGTTTCGTAGCATATCAGGAGTTATTACACAAATTGCATGAATGATACACTTCAACTCATCCATAGTTTCAAATTTTTGTTTATACACAACGGATTTAATGAATCCCCAAGCAAAAAAAGTCTTAAAACCTGCTGATATGCTACGAAACACTTGGAGAGAACTGGATTACCATTTAGACGTTAGTCGGTCTACAAAAGGTAAACACATCGAAATCTATGACTGATATTAAAACTTGATGTGAGATGTTCTTTCTATTTAAATATTTTAAAAAAATTCTAATGGGTACTTCCATAAAAATAAGCCATAACTTTTGGATACTTTTAGCCTGGACAACCTGTATAAAGAAAACATGGCCTAGAACTATTCAACATTTATATTTTTTACATAAAAATTGGGTTTAAAAAAGCTTACATGGTTAACATTCTGATTACTTATTTACTTGATAGAAAATTTGTTCAGCTCTTTGAATGTGTACTTCACTCTGCAGTATAAAATATTTACCTCAAAATCCTTATTAGATACCACAAATTTCACAAAATAACACTTCTAGAGCATATGAATCAATTTAGGGTTATTAAATTTATAAATAATAATTAAAAACCAGATTGCACCATTCAAAAATTCATTTAAATATTTTCAACACTCAAAATTCTAAAAAAATTACTCTGCTTGCTATAAATTATATAAGAAGTCCTTTGAGAATTTTGAAAGGAATAGCTACTAACAATAGATTGAACGAATTTACAACATGGAATAAAAAAGCAAATGTAAACTGCTTATGTTCTATTGCACTGATATATAAAACATAACTCTACCCAATTTTTATTATTATAATACATAAATATTGAATCAGGAACAATTAGGCTTATCATTCTCAATAATTTATTTGAGGTTCAATTCCACTCCTAAATATTTTTATCCATCAGGGAAAATTTGGGGTATGTGAAACAAAACACAAACATGTTAGTGTTAAAGGAGTTATGTCCCAATCATGGACTTAAGACTCTTTACCCAACAAAAATAAAATTAGAAAAATGTACTGCAAAAAAGATTAAAAATTTAAATTAAAAAAGCTAACTTTACAAAAACTTTTTTTTTTTGCAATTCCGTTTTTCTCAAAACTATCTATTAATTAAAATGAATATTTCAGAATGGGTATTAAACAATAATCAGAACTATAATCTATTCTTAACAAAACTACATGAAATATTTTGAAAACATAGTAAAACTTTATTTTTAAGAAACCAGTAATCAAAAAGTAACAAAAACTTTATCTCACAAAAGTCATCTTACACTGAAATATTTTTGGATAAATTCATAATTAAAATTATCATCTGGCAATTTATTTTAATTTTTGAATGTGGTGGCATTTAAAATATCGTTTGGCTTTAATTTTTGCTTGCCTACTCCGTAATATTCTATTTATTATTTAAAAATAGCTCGTAGTCGAAAAGAAACAACAAACAGCATTCGAAAATTGTTTATTTCTCATCATAGTAGTGGTAAATCAGTTCGGAATATTGCTAAATTACTTAATTTATCCCATTCTACCGTGCAGTATGTGATAACATGCTTTAAAGAAGAAAATAGGATCGAAAACAAGGTAAGATGAGGTCATCTGGCAAAGTTAACAAAACGTGATCAGATTTATAATTAGAAAATTTGTGAAAAATCCACGCTTGAGTGCTGTAAGTTTTTGCAGAATTTAATGAAACATTTTCTACTTGAATTCACCTGAAAATGTTCAACTAGTTCTCAGAGCAGCTGGATTACATGGGCATTCTGCCTGTTAAAAAATTTTTTTGAGTGAGAAAAACAGAAAGCTTAGGCTTTTCTTCGCACTATTAATGATAAATAAGTCCCAAACGTATTGGAATGTCTTATTTGTTGATGAAAGCAAGTTTAACATTTTTGGTTCCAATGGGCATATAATTGTATGGAGAAGAAAAAATGAGGAACTTAATCCCAAGAACTTAGTAGGAACAGTTAAGCATGGCAGTGGAGTTGTCTAGGTGTGGGGGTGCATGTCAACATCAGGACTAGATAATTTGGTATTTATTGATGGCATAATGAATCATGCTATTTATATAAATATTTTAAGAGACAATTTAAAATTATCAGCCCAAAATTTGGGTATTGGAAACAACTTTGTTTTTTTTATCAAGATAACAATCCTAAGCACATGGCTCTCAACGTTCGCCTCTGGTGTCTATAATTTCCCCAAGTTTTTGAAAACACCACCTTAATCGTCAGATTTAAACCCAATAGAACATATTTGGAGAGAACTGGAGGTTCGAGTACGAAAACATGACATTCACACGAAAAGCGAACTAAAAACAATTATGATGGAAGAATGAATGAACACTGATGCAGAAATTGCAAAAGATCTAGTGCAATGAATTCCCAGATGTTTAAAAGCTGTTGTGGATGCTAAAGGATATCCTACTAAATATTAATTTAACGAAAAATTAAAATATTTACTAACATGTAAAGATTTTTTACAAGTGTACAATGACTTTTGTGAGATAAAGTTTGTTACTTTTTGATTACTGGTTTCTTAAAAATAACGTTTTACTATGTTTTAAAAATATTTCATGTAGTTTTGTTAAGAATAGATTATAGATCTTATTAAATACCAATTCTGAAATATTCATTTTAATTAATGGATAGACCCCTATTTCATTGAAAATCTTAAGTATACGAACATTTTTGGGAGCCACTGTGTATATATATATATATATATATATATATATATATATATATATATATATATATATATATATATATATATATATATACACACACCTGACCTTTTGAATTAAAGATAACAAAACTTTTTACATTTCCACCATTGATTGAATTTGTTTCAGTTGACCCAAATTATTATTATTATTTTTCTGTGGTTATGAAATGAAATTATATGTGGCAAGGTAAAAATAGTGTACATTCAGAGGTTCTATTCCAATAAACTTTGAAAATAGTATATGCATCTGTATCTGAAAGTGTCCATAAAGCAAGATTTCAAAGTACATTAAAGTTAAAGCATTTCTGCCAGGAAACTTTTAAGCATATTATTGAATGTAGGGTGTCTATGTGTGCAGGTGTCCATTAGGTGGGATTTTAATGTATATATAATTATCAGATAAGATTCTTCTAGCAGGTATAGAAGAGTGTGAGCATAATATGCTTCCTTTCTGCCATGGAGGACATCTCATGGAAATATAAGCCTAAAGATGCATTGCTCCGTTCACCAAACAATAATCACAATAAGAAAAAAAATTAAGATTTGGGGAAAAATTTTATTTTAGTTATATTTGTCGCAGTTAAAATACACAAAAACATTTATTTACACTCTGTTCACCTTGTATGTTGAAAGGAATAAACAGAAGTTTAAGGAAGTATTTGAGAGAAATTAAGGTAAAACAACAACATGAACTTACGAATTATAATTTGAAAAAATATGTAATTGAACACATGATTTCTTTCTTCTTCAGGAGACTATTAGACAATATCAGAAATAAGTAGTGACAATCTATCATACTGTGAAGTCATTACCATGTCCAAGACGAATAATTTGATCAATAATCAAACTTTTCAGTACTGGATTATAAATAAGTATTCATAGAAGGGTACTAGAAGCATGTTGGGAAGTGCAAAAAATAATTAATTAATGAACAATTACATTTATTAGAGGATTCTGATGTCAGACTATATATTCTAATCTTCAAAGAATAGAATGGTAACTTTTAAGTCTGATTATGGAGAAGTTGCACACATAGCAAGAGAACAATGCAAAACTTACAGTAAGTACTAGGTAATAGTTTTAAAAAGCATATTTTTGGCATACTAGAGGCTAATGACATACTGAAGATGAGGAAGGGCAGAATTGAATACAGAAATGCACCATTTAAGCCATTAGCTACAAGTGAACTATTGTAAATAAACTAATGACAGGTACACACTGAATTGAAAAAATATTCATTGATTTAGAGGGTTACAACTTAAATTAAAAATGATTATACAATTAACTAGCTATTAGAAATTATAGAAATAGTAAACACGTTGAAATAAGAAATGACAGCATTCACAGATAAACTGTCCACTTACTCAATTCTTAGGTGGAGGTAGGAGGGGGGATTCCAAAAGTTGCAATTATCAAAATAAGTTTTCAAAACCCTCCCTTAAGCAAAACTTAAAAGCTTTAGTAGACAAAAATATGCTAAATATCTCACTTTGTATGTTCAAAAAAAGATTAATGTATTGAGTTTATCTTATATTTAAGACTATTTAGTATTAGAAATCAAACTGATTACACAGCAACATATTTTTTTCCCATACAATGAAAAAAAAATTCAGTGCTGGACTGCAATAAACAGAATAGATAAAATCAATTATTATTTGAATAAGACAATCAACTTACATTTCCTACAATCATATAGAAAAATGTAAAAAAATACAGATCTCTAACTGAATACAAATAAGAATTTATAAAAAAATAATTTCAGTACTCTCTAAGTCTTTCAAATTATGTAATCAAATTTAAAACGATTACAAGCACTAATTACAGAAAATTACACCGTATGAACAATCCCAAATAATACTTATTTACATTTATTACTGAAAAACAGGTGGGGAAAATTGTTTAGTAACAGTGAGAATATCAGTTTAAAAACAATTTGGGTAGTTTGACTTGGACATTTCAATTTGCTTTAGAGAAAGATCCATCACACAAATAATTTTATGAAGAACTCATAGTCATGCAAATATCTACACAATTTACTGATTATAAGGGAAATGAAAATGGATAAATTCCCAGGACTACAGATGAGTGATTAAATTTATCTCATCAATCGCAATTAAATGCACACCTAACATGGTGTCTGACTAGTAATATCAGACATTTCCCTTTGAAAAAGATCAAATGCGAAAATCATTGAACTACTTATATTTAACATTAAAACACAATTTAGAATCCGCTCTAAATAAAGAATATTCTGTAAAGCCATGACATAATTTCTACACGCTAAAGTCTTTACTTCGCATTAAATATAACGTTTTTCTGTCTTTTTGAATGGCTCAATTGCACAAATTTGAAACAACAAATGATTCATAATAAAAAGAAATAAGGAATTCATAATAAAAAGAAATGAGGAATTCATAATAAAAAGAATTACTATTACACAGAAAGATAGAGTAAAAGAGCAGCATATGAAATATTTCTGAAAGTTTCAACATCCCTCAGAAAATTATATAAGATTTAATTTCAGTATCACCTCAACATACAACAAAAAGCGAGAAATGAAGAAAAATAAGAGCTAAATAAGAGAAACTGATTACAAAGAATACGGCAAAATTTATGTTATTAATAACCATTCTTAACCTCATAACAACTCGCTTGCCCGTTATCAATAAATCAAGAAATAATTTATAACATTTAATAGCCGCATTTCAGTCTCAACTGATGCATCTAGAGACACCATGTGGTGATTTTTAAGCGAATAAACTCGTGCCATGAACACCAAGAAATTTCAAATACGGATAAAAGCATAAAAATACATACACTTATTTATGTTTATTTCCATCATGTTTTAAACACGCTGATATAATTTTGCGAGATAATTGGGAGCATTTTATGCACACACTCGATATCATAACAGAGCACAATATTATTGAAATATAAAAATAACTTTCAATTTACCAGATTCTGCGTCGTCTTCCACAATTATGCAAAGATTCATATAATTCACACAATAACTGGATGATAATCCGTAAGTTATGTATCCAAACGGCACAGTATAATTACAGAAGTATATCTACACACATCATCCACCATGATCATTACTAGAAAGGTCAACGTTTATTCCACTTAAAAACGCACACTTTATGAAATCATCGTAGAGTAAATTTGATTAGTAACTTCATTTCGTAACTCCAGACATTACATATTATAATTCATAATCTGAAATGAATCCGATGTGGAAGCGAGAGAAACAATAATTCAATGGGAACTACACTCAGATATCCGTCTTCAGCTACGAGCCAGTGCTATCTTTCGACGCTAGTTGAAGAATGATGAGATGAGCGGCGTAAAGCTCTGGGAGGAGCTATTATGAAGCGGAGGGAAGGAAGGGAAAATAAACAGGCACGATGAAATATTTTCTTCCCGCTCTCTCGCTCTAGTATAGTTTTCAGATGTAGTATCATTAAGACGGTCAAAAAAGACAGACTAGATAAATAAGAAGGCAATCCTAAAACTATATTTATTCAAAAAGGCAATAAAAAATATTTTTTAACAACCCTTTTAAAAACTTATTTCATTGTTGAGAGACTTTGTTGATCTCTGTTTCATATTTTATAACAAACGAAGAGGAATTTCTAATTTATACCAAACCAAGAGAAATTTGTAATTTGATTCTAAAAATGATACATTCGATAAAATATAAATTTTTTTTTTGATAAAATATAAATAAAATTTCGATAATTATAAAAGTCTAGGACGAATAAAGAGTTCCCTGTAATTAATAAATAGCAAATCCTAACTTTGAAAATAGTTCTTAATTCATCCTTAATATTAGATATCTCTCTATTCTAAAAAAAAGTAACTCCCGCTGCCGCTGTCAAAAGCTTGTCACGCTATCTCCTCCGAAACTGCTGGAGGTATTGGGTCGAGAGCGATACCAACGGATGCAGAAAAATGGGGGGAACCAAAGTTAGACATGTCTCATCTTCGTCGCACTTTAAGTTTTTTTTAGTTTTATGTTTTGTGGAAAATATTGACTTGTTCATCTTCAAATTACGATAACTCGCCAAAAAATAATCCTAGAATTTTGATCTTTTTACAATCTGAGACTACAGACATTTCTCTATCAAACTAGACCTCACTGGTTTAAAAATATTTTAAAACAGACTAATATTTTCATCAAAAAATGAAACACAGTTTTTCAAGAAATATCGTCCCCTATGTGGATGTAATATCGATGCTCCTCGAGTTTTTGTATTACAAAGAAAATATTTACATCATCTGGAAGCTGAAAGCTTTCTTATTCATATAAACCTCATTTCAAGTCTCTATCTTAAGATTTCGATTTTTAATTGAATTTTAAAGCTGATAATTCAACAGTGATGAAAAGCTCTTCGCATAAGGGTGACAACAGTAAATGGATGGAAGCTGTTACATTGCCCGAGAATCATCCCTATGTATCTCGTTATTAGCCCTAACAGAGGAGCAAGCGTGAATTACTTGAAACCATTGTTTCAAGTAAAAAACTGTATTAAAATAAGTAATTACACAAAAAACTCATTTTTTTTTCAAAATTCAAAATTTTATATTTAAATAAATGTTTTAGTGAATAAAACGGTTAGAATACTTTAAAATACCTGCTTTTTGAAGAACAAACACTCAGTATTATTTTTATTATTATTATTATTGTTATTATTATTATTATTTGAAATTATACCTTATGTGAGAAAAAATAGAATGGAGTACAAATTAAGTCTAAATTTAATTTACTACGATTTCCTTTAAGAAAAAAAAAAAGATTGGGGGCGGGGGGGGGGGTGTATTCTCAGTTCCGGGATGTATTTGATCTACAGCCCCTAAAATATAGATTTCCTATAAATGAAAACGCTATATTAATAACTAGCTAAATACTCGTGCTTCAGCACGAAATACATTAATACCATCAAATATGTAATTTGGTTAATTTAATTTCAAGTAACTTGATCAGTAGAGTGTTGCCATTCCTCAGAGGAGTTCACCCTGTATTTTAACGACCGTGATCCGACATTGAATACGGGTTTTAGATTTTTTTATTTTCTATTTTGGGGATTTAAGCCTCTATTTTAATACCCTTTAATTTTGAATTTTTTTTTAAAGCTTTCTTAGTAAGCAACTATGGCCTTAGAGGAGCCACTGTTTAAAGCTTCAGCTTTCTGGGCTTTATGGTTCCAAAGAAATAAAGACCAATCAGTCAGTAAGTGTTTATTTTAGGGGTTTAAAGCTTTTGGAGGGGTGACCAGCTAGAGAAGTTTCACTGTACATAATATATATATATATATATATATATATATATATATATATATATATATATATATATATATATATATATATATATATATATATATATATATAATGCAGTCCTGTCTGGAGGCCGGGAATGATAACACGTTATTTCATAGCTAATTATTTTATTATTCTCACTTTCTCAAGAATCCCAGTTCAAGCAATAGATATTTAGCCATTTTGTTCGACTTCCCACTTCTAAACATACGTCCGTCCAGCAAGGTGCCTCCCTGGGTTCTGCCTTCACTTTTAATTCCCCGTAGCATTAGCAGCGCTGGAGAGCATGCCAGCATTATGTTTATAACCACTACAGTGGTCTGAATGGTGCTGCCATCTGCTTAATATTTCCCGTCAACTATTTGTTCCCAACTGAGTCAAAATCAAGTCGTGACATATATATATATATATATATATATATATATATATATATATATATATATATATTCGCACGAATAGATAAGAATGATTGCAGTTATATAGCTTAATAAAAGTAATGCAAAGGATTGTTTAGACTCTGAAGTAATAACTGATGAGGCGAATAAGACCTTTATGCACGTTCAGAATTTTTAGCTCTCCTAGTGTAAATTAACTGGAACCACTTTCTTTGTATCTTTATATAAGAAGTTTACCTGAATTTTCCTCAGGAACAAAGGATATTTTTTTCCGCCACTCGTACCGTTGATAAATATCATCAGTATGTATCTTCACATGACCAGTAAATTTGTTAGATTTAAAACAGGAATTATAAGTAAATATTTAAGAATGCTTTTTGTTTTAACTTTTGAAATAGTCAATATAAAATATTTTAAGTGCAATGAAAAGTATTATTAAATATACCACCATAAGAACTATTCAACAAACTTCAAAATTATACTATGCAATATAAACATAGTGTATGATGTTACTTATCTAAATTAGCTCGCAATATTAATTGATAATGGCTTCATAATCGAAAGCTAGAACAACAATTTTTTTCAACGAACAAGGCACTGTTAAAAAACCGTTTCAAAATACTGTTAAAGCAAATTACGTAAACAGTTCTTAACCCGCTAAGATTAAAAAACAGCATTCGCCAATAGGGTGGTTCGAAAAAAAACTTTTTTTTAAATTTCAGATCGCTAGAGTGCAGAAAAGTTGCCATTGGTATAGACGTTAAAAAAGCACTAATTATTATTTTTTTATTAATTTGTCTTCCGGTCGCGCAATGACATCGAAGTTAGCAATAAATTGTGAAAAACCTTAATTTTTCATAATTTTTTTAAGCACGCCAGATGGTTTTAATTGCGTTCCTATACAATGAATTAACTACTAAAAGTGTGTAAAATCAATATATTTGCACTTATTATACATTTGTTTCATATCTTCCGGTCGCGCAACATAGTACAAAATGAGTAAAATTAGTAGTTTTTGCAAAATTTCAAAGTTTGACTGTTTGGTACATTTTAATCATACGACTTTTAGAGATGCTATAGTTTAATTCTATTAGAATATTATATTAAAAATCCAAGCATATAAGATAAACTTTGATATTCAAGTGGAATTCGGTCGCGCAGCTTCGTCAAAAACAGCAGAGTAGCCTACCTGGACAGAGAGGCGAGACGTACGTGACGAATGCCAGCGATGCGCTCGCAGCCGGTAGCAGCCATTATCGTTGTCTGACAATTTTGTTGTTTGACAATGTTTCCTTTCAGATAATTTAGAAATTTTCTAATAGTAAATATTTGGTATTTTTTTTGTTTCAATATTCAATTGTTGGTGCAGCTCTTCGCTCATTTTGTTTACAAAACGACCCAGAACTCACCATTGGGAGGTGGCTGCACTTCGAGTTCCACCCACACCCTACCCAACCAACCATCCAATGTAGGGTGTGTTATTTACAATATGTAAAAATTTATTTCGCTTTCTCTCTCTTTATGTTTCCTTTCTAGTCTTTATCTATCAATAAACATCGAAATTCCGATTTGTGTGAAAAAGTTGGCATTACTGAGCGTGACAGTAATGTGGTTCTAATATAGCCGTCTCTGGAACTGTGTCCACACACTTTACTTGAAGCTTTGGTCACTAGCTTAACGCATCTTTCAACTGCCTGTGTATGGCATGGGAAAGCATCTATACTCATAACAGGCTTGAAGTCATTGCTCACATACTGTTTTATCTCTCCATTAGTCAATGTTCTTAACAGTGGAGGATGAGTCAATGTACTGGTGTTCCATTTGATAATTTCGGTATAGTCTTTAGCTTCAAAGTTTAGATTTGGTGGTTTAAAGATTCTGATAGAGTCACTTTCAGATATTGTTTGCTTTGCCTTCATGATACGCCTAAAGCCCAGCTCTCGGATATGGTTTCTTTCATCAGTTACCATAGCCAAAAGTAAATTTTCGGGATGGGCAAAGTAAGCATTCCGTTGTAAAACGGGATCAACAACTTGAAGCAGCTCTTCTGGTAAGTACCTTGTAGATTCAATAGTTTTGTAAACATGTCTAGGCCCATCTGTGAATTTGTGGTTTATTTTTATGGCAAACCACATAGGCATATAACATTTGAGAATGAATGTAACAATCTCTCTCAGATTTTCTGAAGGGCTTGACACACTGATGTAGAGGCGCAAAACTCGGTTTGCAGTAGTAAGCCATCTTGAATGTGACATTGGGCCAGGATCACGTACTTCAATGTCTTCTGAACAATGTCCTGACTTGATGACTTCTGATATCTCAAGCAAGTACAATTGGTCCTTGCTAAGAATACGCTTGTCAACTTTTGGAATCTCACAATCAATAGGATTGAAATCAACAACTGGTAGTCTTTCACAATCAGGTAGGGCCTTTTCAATCGGTCCGGAATATCCTATTGGGCCTGTTGTATTTCCATCTAAGTGTTGGAAAAGGTGGCGGAATGGCAGTTCGTTGTAATGGAGAAGACAAATACTCCATTGTAGAGATCTTCCCACATGTATCTCTATTTGTCGAATTACACCATTTCTTAAGCCCGTATTAATAACAGTACCGTCACATCCAACATCTTCCAATTTGTCAAGTAAAAAGCCATTTTCTAATAAATAAGACGTGATGCTTTTGGCTATGTCGGTTGCTGAGCTTGAAGAAGGACAAGTGTGTCCTATGTAAGTGGAGCTGAATTAAAGCTCCTGAATTAAAGAACTGGCTCCTGAACTGGCCCCTGAATCAAAGAGTAATGCTTCTCCTTATAGGTTCTGCTAAAGTGTTTTCTGCCAGTTTTTTCAATTGACAATGTATTGTCTTTTCGTCCATCAAAGTAAAGACCATAAATTTCTAAACTTATATCACTTTGCAAACTAGCTCTCACACAAGTTTTTTCTCTTACGTCACGTACGCCTCGCCTCCCGGTAGTAGGCTACTCTGCAGTTTTTGACGAAGCTGCGCGACCAAATTCCACTTGAATATCAAAGTTTATCTTATATGCTTGGATTTTTAATATAATATTCTAATAGAATTAAACTATAGCATCTCTAAAAGTCGTATGATTAAAATGTACTAAACAGTCAAACTTTGAAATTTTGCAAAAACTACTAATTTTACTCATTTTGTACTATGTTGCGCGACCGGAAGATATGAAACAAATGTATAATAAGTGCAAATATATTGATTTTACATACTTTTAGTAGTTAATTCATGGTATAGAAACGAAATTAAAACCATCTGGCGTGCTTAAAAAAATTATGAAAAATTAAGGTTTTTCACAATTTTTTGCTAACTTCGATGGCATTGCGCGACCGGAAGACAAATTAATAAAAAAATAATAATTAGTGCTTTTTAAACGTTTATACCAATGGCAACTTTTCTGCACTCTAGCGATCTGAAATTAAAAAAAAAAAGTTTTTTTCGAACCACCCTATTCGCCAAGCTTTTCTGATGGCCAAGGTTTTATATGAAAGCTAAGTTTTTAAAACAGTTTCTAAAACTCGAAATTAATTTCAATCAATCAATAATCAATTTGTACATGTCAGAAAAATATTTTCTCTTCAGCAGCATATTTGATGAATTGATTACTTGCTTTCAATATCCTCTTCAGATTGAGTTGCGTGTTGTGTTGCGGCTAGTTCAACACAAGGGCCAGACAATCTAGGCCAACGTATAATACAGTGCTAGTACAAATCAAATAAGGCTAGAGAAGGGAGGACCTGTTGCTCTTTATTACATTTGAAATGCTGAGCTATTGTTACATTATCAAGCGGTCGCTTTTCAATTTGCACAAAGCAGCTTGATTTCTCCTTTCGCCGACTGTTTCCAGGGCTTCTCCGGGTTCTAGACCTTTGTACCAATTATATGACAGATATATTCTCCAATTTGAATTGTCGGAAGTGTTGAACTTGGTGTAGTTTTATTGATAGGTTAGTCCACAAGAAGATGGTACCTTCTGCAGATAACCATCTTTCTAAGACTATCGGAGATTTCATTTCCTTCATACAATAAAAAACCCTTGCCAGATGAAAGACATATCTGCTTTTAATGACAAACCTTGAGAGGTTTCTCAGCTACATGGTACGGAAGATTTGTGGGCAGGGCCTTTTTATCGCATGGGCAAATCGGGACTTTGCCCAAGGCCCCCTGATTCTAGGGGGCCCCAAAACCCCCTTGGTGTATGCACCTAGTACTTCTAATAGTATGTATAGCCCATGGATAGTTCTTATTTTTATAAATATTCGTAAGGGGGCCCCCCAAATAGCATCTGCCCAGGGGCCCCCAGCGTTGTTAATCGGGCCCTGTCTGTGGGGACAATATTGTCCCAAGCTACCGAAAAACTAAGCTGATCGAATTTAGCCCCAGCCACTATTCGTTTTGAAAAACATTTTAAAAAAAATTGAGTGTTGATAGATGGGGCAGAAACATCCTTTCTACAGATTCATAAACACCATCACAACTTATTTCTAGCGTGAAAAAATATTAGAAATCATATAAAGCACAGCGATGGACATAGATTCTGCGAGATAAGACCGATATGATGACAATTTACGTTATGTTCATTTATAAGGAAACATTTTTTTCTTTCCCCAAAGAAATTTTTATATTTGTATCGTTTGAATACTTTCAAATAATTCGTTGGTTTATACTATTTGTTCTAGCTAAACGAGTATCCCATAAAACTGTTAATAATACTACTTCATGTAGATCATAATTATATGGTTGTTTATTGCTTCCAATTTACTCATTTTCATTTGAATGACTTAGAAATTAGGAATTTTTAATAACTCTTATAACTGCTCTAAGGAACTACGTCTGCTAGACATTCAGTATTACAAATTAAGCTTAAAATTTTGTGTTTCTCTGACAAAATGCTTATAGTAAATTCCGCACAGAATCAAAAACGTTCGCGAATATAAAACCGTGGTAAAATTTATAATTGTATTTAATGTAATGACGCACATAGATCGTAGTTTGTTATTTTGACGAGTTCTAAATTTTGCTTGAAACTTGTGGTACTTGGCTGTTAAGTTTGGTGCATTATCATACAATTGACCACTACATAGTTTTGTATATAATGTAAATGATTTTGAATCTATGGAACTTTCAAAAAAGTTAATTCATAGTTTTTTTTACACGTTTAAATATGTATTATGAAATGCGATTGTGCTTATGAAAGTTATTAGCAGAAAAGTAGATTATATTGCAACGCAAAATGATTTAAGTATCAGACAGCAACAAAGTTAAACGTTTGCTCAAGAGACCGATCAAAAAAACATAAATGAGAACGTCCCATGAGTGAGAGGTTATGAACTTCAAGCAGAAATTGAATCTTGAATTTTTTTTTCTTCCCCCGGAGAGCATCCACTAGTTTGGAAAAAATTTCAATTCAATTTGACTTGGTAATAAGATTTGCTGTAGTTGCCTGCTATTAGTTCCGTTAAAACTCGATTAGTAAATTTCATTCAAAAAGTTACTTCGTCTCACATTTCCAAAGAAATTAAATTTTTATATTCCCCTTGGACAATTTTTCTGTCCATAGTCTAATTTCATCTCCTATGTCGTTTCAAATGTCAAAAGAATTGCAAGTTTCGTATATTGTATTCGTTTTGTTCCGTAAAATATTTCTTCGGGATTTTCTCTGTAAAAAGAGTTTCAATTTTTTTTTACCACTCGTTTTATCAATAAATGTTGCCGACATTTATGATAAATCATCCAAAAAAGGTATATTTAAAAAATTATTTTCAAATTAAAATTTTATTTTCTTTTACGTTTAAATCTCGAACAAAAATTATTTGAAAGACTTAAAGGGGATAAAGTGAAAATAACGATCCAATATAAACTACTTCAAACAGTAAAGTTGAAAAAAACTCTTTAAAAATCTACCCACTTCAAAACTTTCAAACTAATACCCTGACAAAGTTGACAAAGTGAGTTTTTTTTTTTTTTTCTAACAGCCGCTGTATCATTATTAGAAATTTAGAGGCATGAACATCCTTGGAAAAAAGCTTACACATGTTTTCCTTTTCCTATCTTCTATGCAGTAAACTATTTCACTAAACAAGCGACAGTGAGTGAAGTAAAAATGAAAAAAATATTCGATTCACTTTATTAAGGTATCCGACTACGTTTCAGACGTCGATTTTGATGAAAATTCCGATTTTTTTTAAAATTTCTGTTTTTTTGAAAATGTGAATTTTCTGTTTCTAAATCTGCTTTGATTGTTTTCTGTACGATCATTAGAAATGAAATGAGAGTGATTTGAAGAAGAGCAGCAGCTGTCAATTTCAATACAAGTGAGAATTTTAATTGTGTTTTCTGAAGAACTTTTATTTTTCATCAGAAATGTTTACGACTATTGTGATAACTATAAATATAATCATGATATGTCTATGACAGTTTTTAGGTATGTTTTTCATATGACTAAGAATGTAATGAACTACAGATTATGCTCTAGGTATATCATTTGTTGATTTCTAGCTGTGTTTATAAAAAAAGATCTCATGGGAAATGACTGTAATTTTACTTGTAGTTGCATATAATGACCTGTATATATATATATATATATATATATATATATATATATATATATATATATATATATATATATATATATATATATATATATATATATATATATATATATATATATATATATATATATATATATATATATATATATATATAATTAACAAGGCTTTGAAATTGATCACACATTAGAGTATAGGCTTAAAAGCCAAAACATAGATGAACTTAAATCAATTAGTATTGGACATTAAAACAAATTACTTTCAAGTAAGGCGCTGAATGCTGCTCTTTTAATGAAAGAAAATAAATAAATAAGAATAAGATGAAAGAGAAAACCAGTAATAGCTCTAAAGCTACTTGCAGCCAGGAACAAACAACATGAAAAGAAAAGTATGAATAAGGTTTTTGACAGCATTTCTTCATCAGCGGTGTCAATACTGTCTATAAACCAATGGATTGCTTCCGATGAGTATGATCTATAAAATAAACACACTCAGACACCGTACAATCCATTATTAACAGAAGAATTGATTAATAAATGAATTAAGTTTGAATAAAAGTACTTAACCAAAGCCTTGGTGTTCTTTCATGTTGTTTGTTCCTGGCTGCAAGTAGCTTTAGAGCTATTACTGGTTTTCTCTTTCATCTTATTCTTATATATATATATATATATATATATTAGATTTCAGGATATGGTTTAGTTTTTAGTTAATGACACTAGGGTCTTATGTACATATGATAAATAGAAATTAATGTTATATGCTGCTTTTTTTTCCCTCCCTCCATTGTAGGGGGAGGGGTAGAGCTAGAGCCGCTTATGTCAAAATTTGCTAAATTTCGACCAAAACTCTTCGATTTTGATAAATACAGTTGAACCCCGTTATAGCGAACCCGGTATACAACGAACTCACGGATATAACGAACAAAAATTTTGGTCCCGCCGTTTTCCTATTGTACGTAATTTAATTAGCATTGTGTCAGTTTAATGTAATCGATTTTAGTCGATTTAATTCATTAATGATCGTTTTTAATAGACTTTATCATCTTTTTAAGACATCATTATTGAATACACATTGCAACTAATGAATTATACATTTTGTGAAATCTAGCATTTTTCTTAACGGTTCGGATATAGCAAACCACCGGATAAAGCAAGCAAAACCTTTGGTCTCTTGAAGTTTTTTTATAACGGGGCTCGACTGTTGTGGTATAGTTTTGGATTATTTTTTCATCATTTACCTATTTTGGTGCTACATCCTCTCAAAAAAAAAAAAAAAAAAAAAAAAAAAGAGGACAAAAATTTTCGGGTTTTTGGGAAAACAGGGGTTTTGGGTTTTGGAAAAAGTACATACAAATAAAAAGTCTACACTCGAACCCCGTTATAACGAACTTCAAGGGACCAAAGGTTTTGTTCGCTTTATCTGGTGGTTCGCTATATCCGAACAGTTAAGAAAAATGCTAGAGTTCACAAAATGAATAACTCATTAGTTGCAATGTGTATTCAATAATGGTGCATTAAAAAATTAAAAAATCTATTAAAAATGATCATTAATGAATTAAATCGACTAAAATCGATTACAGTCGAACCCCGTTATAACGAATTTCAAGGGACCAAAGGCTTTGTTCGCTATATCCGAACTGTTAAGAAAAATGCTAGAGTTCACAAAATGTATAACTCATTAGTTTCAATGTGTATTCATTAATGATATATTAAAAAATGATAAAATATATTAATAATGATAATTAATGAATTAAATCCACTAAAATCGATTACTTTAAACTGACACAATACTAATTAAATTACGTACAATAGGAAAACGGCGGGACCAAAATTTTCGTTCGTTATACCCGTCAGTTCATTACATACCGGGTTCGCTATAACGGGGTTCGACTGTACTAAATTTTTATTTTATCAACAAAAAATGAAACCGATGTTCAGCTTTTAAAAATCCTACGTTAGATGTACAAAAGAAACAGATGCTCTCATACATTAGAATATATAAAAAATAAGTATATTAGCTATTCATTTTTAATTACAGCATAAGCATTTATTTTGTCAAATTCTTTTAAAAATATTAGTTCTGAGAAGTAAAATTCGGTGTATTATCAACAGCAATTAAAAGTATTGCCAAACCGTTTGGTCTTTCTTGAGATTGCATAGAGCAGCGCTTCTAAAACTTTTTTCATTCATGACCCTTTTTCATCATCGACATTTTTTCGCGACCCCAGGAAATAAGGATATAAAGATAAATATTTTCTCAAAAATAATTTATTTCTTTGGTAAACAATAACATGTGAAAAATAGTAGTATATAAGAAAAACAGTAGTAAATAAAATAAAATATAAGTCCGAGATAGTCACGGCGGGCGAGAAGAATTAAATTCACGTATCAGAATTAACTTTTCGCGACCCCAAAATTTCGCTTTGCGACTCCATTCGGGGTTTACAGCCCCCCCCCCCCCCCCCACACAGTTTAAGAAACCCTGGTATAGAGTAAAAGGTTTTGATTCACCTTATGGCATTACAGTCTTCTCCGCTGACGCAACGGTAGCAGTCAACTTTTGGTGTAATCTCATGAATATAAACTGATGAATATAATCTGATGATGAATTCGTTAAATTTTCGATTGAAAGTCTTTAGAAAACAGTGAAGCAAAAATGTTGTGGCTTTAAGTAAAAACTCGATCTATAAATTATTATTATTATTATTATTTTAAAAACTTTATCGGAAATTTTGAAAGAAACTAAATTGCTATTCGTAATTTTCCTGTCCTTTTTTAAAATTTTATCTTTGCTAAACATTTTAAATAGCCAAAGAAACTCGCATATTGCATATATTGATTCAAGTCGCCCATGTTGTGTACTGGTCAGTTGTACAATGGCGCAAGCTGCAACCTTTTGGGACAAGGATCGGATACCGACTGAGGCATGGATGTTTGTGTAGAGTTCCCTCATAAGCAACGTCGGTTCGGCCGCTGGGTGATCACATAATATAGTAGCCATAAAGTCTCGAGTTGCACATAAGCGTTCTCAAGATGCCTGCCGCATAAGTTTACTTAATCTTTACAGCACGAATAAATTTATAACCCTTAGAAACTCCAGAGGTTTCTTTTAACGTATTACTAAATCTACATGCAGAGTTTATCTATTTATAATAATGACCACTTATTAAATAGACAAACAAAAACTTTAGGTCTAATTACACTGTAAAACGGCAAGACACTTACTGAAAACTTTTTAACTGTCTGCAATTTTCTTAATTTGTAAAAAAATAATCCTACAAAATCATAACCAAGCGCAGGGCCGCCCAGAGACTTTACGGGGCCTGGGGCAAACTTCTGTTGGGTGCCCCAAGAAAAATAAAAAATGCAAAGAGACAAAAGCACACATTCAAATTAAGTTACTCATACTTAAAATTTTATTACATGAATGATTAACATAATTATTATATTTCATTGCACTGCTCTCTTGTTATATTTTCTGAGGAAATCTAATAAATAATTTTTTTGAAATTTTTTTGGGGCCCCTCCGGCTGTTGGAGGCCTGGGGCAAAGTGCCCCAGTTTCCCCCCCCCCTCCCCCCCCCCCTTCTGGGCGGCCCTGACCAAGCGTTAGATAATTCAATGAAATTTTAGGTGCATTCCATTAGTACATCATACGTAATAGAAATAGTATTTAAAAATAAAAGGAAATTTCTTCCCAATCAAGCATTGGGAGAAGAGGATAAGAGCAACAATCCCGATATCAAAATATGAATATCATAGAAAGTTATGCAGACCACAAATTGAAAAACAGCAGCCTCTTTTTACGATGCGAGACGAAGGCCTATTTTGCCAAACAGTGATGGGAAGATGATACGGTTTCAGCGATGTGTTGTAGACTAAACAGACGGCGGAAAATGGCGCTGAAATACGATAGCGAGGGTTTCTTTTCCAAAGCGCATCATAATGGGTTCGGAATAAATAGTGCGGTTTTAGAGAAGGCGAGCAGGCAGAAGAATTCCTAATTAGGATTTGGCCAGCAAATGTAATGATCGTCGATTTCGAAAATTAAAATAAGTCTTTTCCTGGCGACAAACTGGGAACATGTTGCCACATGGAACGGGAGGTGAAAAAAGAATTTATATGTGATATTAAGATTTAAAAAATGGTAAAAGGGCTATGAAACTTTTTTTTTCTAGAGTAGATACTATTAGCCATCTTTCGATTGCGAATAGAATACAATATAAGAATCCTTGATGAAAAGCATTACAAATTAATCATTCTTGTATGAATGGTATGTTTAAAAACTATCTGACCCTAGTAGTAAGTTAAATAGACGTTTCCATCTCTAAAAGCGAAAAATTAATTAATAAACCACATACACAGTTTCAAGCTAAAAATAAAATATCATCTACGGTTTGGTTTCTCTCACGCATTTTCCTTTTTTTTTCTATAAAATATTTCAACCTGGGAAGCAGAATGCAATATAAATTCGTTTGAACGTTTTTCGCAGTTTACATAAATTTACAAATCTCGGAGCGCTAATTGAAAATAACGTCAACTTTTACTCCCTCCTCCCCAAACTTTACAATCCCTTTATGACCTGAGCTAGCTCCAGGAAAGCCCTTCATTCTTACCGTTTATGGGCTTTATTCTTCCAATTCTCAAGTTCCATTTTTGACACCCCTACAACAACAAGTCACCTTGGCTGTCTTCTGGGTCTTGGCGCCACAGGTCCTGGATGACCTTTGAAAGTGAAGACAATGGGGGCCTATTTTGTAGTCCTGTTAGCTTTTGATTAAATGTGCCCCAGCATTAATTGATATCGCAGATCCTCAAGCCTAATGTTAGACTAAAAGGAAATTTTCTCTTTAAAATATATATATTTCAGGTAGACTCTTCTAACGAAACTACCGCGGGTTATTAACGTAGGATTACTTATCATTGCTTACCTCTTTAAACGTAGGATTACGTTCTTCAATAACGGTCCTACGGAGAAAAAAAAATTGTCCGAATTCGCGAGTTATAATCTTGGCAGAGCACCAAGCCCAGTAGCAGTAGTAAACAGTTAAACAGGAAAGTACCAAAATGCGTTAAAAAAAAAAAAGAAAAGAGGTATGCAACGATAAGTAATCCTACGTTAATAACCCGCGGTAGTTTCTTTAGAAGAGACTACCTGATATATATATATATATATATATATATCAGGTATATATACTAAACTCACGGCGCAACAGTCCGATGTGAACCAGGGCCGGCGGTACACATCTCCGCTTTCTTGACCTTGGGGCTTGGGGTGCCATACAGCATATGTCTCAGTCAGGTGGTCAACCTGACGCAGGACCCCCAGAGTTTAGTTCCCAAGCATGCTCTTGGTCCTCATTTTATCGACCCACTCAAGGGATGAAAGGCTGAGTCGACCTTGCCCAGTCGCAGGGTCGAACCCTGGACCTGTGGGATGGCAGTTTGACGCTTTTAACCACTACGCCACCGGGCTCTCTCTCTATACATAAATATATATATATATATATATATATATATATATATATATATATATATATATATATATATATATATATATATATAATATATATATATATATATATATATATATATATATATATATATATATATATAAATTTTTTTTTGACGCATTTTGGTACTCTTCTGTTTAACTGTTTACTGCTACTGGGCTTGGTACGCTGCAAAAATTATAACTCGCGACGCAGGATAATTTTTTTTCTCTCCGAAGGACCATTATTGAGGAACGTAATCCTACGTTAAAAAAAAAAAATCACAGAATATAGCAAAAGCATATTTTTAAAATATATTTTATGCATCTGGAAATAGACGTTTAAATAAAGTGCGCGTAGTTTTGAAGTTTTTAAAGCTTTCTGCAGTTAATGTTTTGAAGTACGTCACATTATTGACATCTACCGCACCCAAATTAAAGTCGTATTTTAAAAATATTAAATTAAAACGTTTTTGAAAAATACACGCGCATTAAATTTTTTTCAATAGCAGAAAACCGCACTAAAAAAATATGCTTTTGGTAATTTGTGATCATGGAACTGAAGATCTGCGATATCAATTAATGCACCATTTTAATAAAATTTTTATTTCTGTCATCTTCAGCATATTTTCTCATTATAAAACTTATAGTTCATTGTTTAGTATTATATTCGTTGACTGGGCTAAAAGTTACCACAGTAATTTGCGCTTGCATATTTGTAGCCGGGTTTGTTCTCTCTTTACTAATGTTCAAGATTCACGCTCGAATAAAAGCTCGAATTTGACAATCTATATATATAAAACAGTTCCGTAACTGACTCATTCATTCACTGACTGACTAACTGACTGACATACAACGCACAGACCAAACCGCTGGACCTAAAGGGCTGAAATTTTGCATGGCGATTCTTCTAATAGTGTAGGGGTGCACTAAGAAAGATTTTTCAAAAATTCTTCTTAGATTTTTTAAAATTAAATTTTTAAGCTGTTTTTGTAACTTTTTTTACGTTTGCATTTAAAATAATACATTGAGGGTTATAAAATTTATATTACGAGAAAGACCATAAAAATTCCTTCAAAATGAAATTTTTTTCGAATTTTTACCTCCATTTCCTGATTTTTGGTGAATTTTTAAAGATTAATTTTTAGAATTTAATTTATTAAATGCTGATCACTTGATTTCTTTTTCTGGTACTTTAAATAAATTTATCGTCACGTGCAAAAAAAAATAGACAAAAAAATATTTTTTTCTTGCTAATGCGGCAGACGATTGGACTTTATTTTGTCTATAAAAATATCCCTTACAATTTTTTTATAAATATGTTTTTTTTACATCAATTGTATACATTGATCGTCGTATTTATTATGAATATATATATATATATATTTATTTTTTTTTTTTGGAATTAATTGCATACATTGACCGTTGTATTTAATTTCAATGTACTCCGTAGCGAAGCGCGGGTTTTCAGCTAGTTAATTTATAAAGCTAGATTTCATTTTAAGCGAGATCAAAGTATATCATACTACTGGCAAAATACTGTAGTAGGTCTTGTAAGCCGCAACCATTCTATTAATAATTTCAACTGAATTATCATCACTTGCTGTTATTATATAACCTAAATATACGAACTACTGTACTCTTTAAGGTTTTTGTAGCTAACAGTGTTATAGTATTGATAATTTCAAATTAATGCTCACCTCTGGTAGCAGTTAATTGTTTTTGATCGATTGTTTGTCGTCTCTGCCTCTTCCTTCGTTTGTCCATGACATCTCTAAGACGTCAGAGCTGTCTACATAGTCAGTGGCGTAGCGAGCATAACTGGCGCCCGGGGTACGATACCATTTTTGGTGCCCCCTCTCCGTAAAAACATATAGTAATGTAATACATAGAATTAGTTAAAAGGACCATTTGGCGCCCCTCTGCGAGTGGCGCCCGGGGTATGATAGACCCCCTTGCCCCCCCCCCCTTCGCTACGGCACTGTACATAGTCTGCGTATGTTAGAAATTGCAGACCACTGTACATAGCCTCTACACCAGGGGTCGGCAACGCGGTGCCCGAGGGTACCAGGTTGCCCGCGAAACAATTTTAAAGTGCCCGCAGTTCAAATATGTAAATTTTAGATATTTGAACAGCAGACGCTCGTAGATAAAATGAATAATTTTAGCAAAATTATTAAAAAACGAAAAACCGTAAAAATCAAAAATTGGTAAGCCTGCTCTCTCGACAGCGTCGCTCTTCCCTTGCTGTGAGTCAGCTCCTTTTGCCTGCTCTGAAATTGAAATCTCTTTGCGCGTCGACATATGCTTGTGAATCTTTGTTTTCCAATAGGAAATAATTAAAATAAAAGTACCGATCAAGCCTCACTGACACTCATTTTGGACAAATGCCTGAGAACTCTCCATTACACTTATGTGCCCGATTACAACGAGCTGGCCGCAGATTTGCAATGTCACATATCGCATTTAATTATTAATTTCAAGATTGTTTTGTTTAAATTCAAATTTGAATTTATGCATTAAAAATTTGTGTCGCATTAATATTTTCATGTTTAAATATCGACCCCCTTCCAACCTCCCTCCCTTCCAACTCTTCATAGAGCGATGCCCGCCAAACTCCCGCATTTCTAAACTATGCCCTCCTAGTAAAATAAGTTGCTGACCCCTGCTCTACACCGTTACTGAACTCTGCCTAATTTCCACTTATTTTCATTTTATTCTAGCTGGGAAAAAAGAAAAAATAATTTTTCCATGGATTATATATATATTATATATATATATATATATATATATATATATATATATATATATATATATATATATATATAATATATATATATAATATATATATATATATATATATATATATATATATATATATATATAAGCCGTTTAGCAAAAACCATACTGTAAGACTTATGTAACAAGTAATGTTCATGATGGAAATACAGGTAGTACTCCTACACCACGGCATCTTACAACACGGTTTCGCTCTAACACGATAAGATAAATTGCGGAAACCCTCGTATAACACTGCAACCTGTAACACGGTTTCACTCTAACACGATAAAAAATATTGCGAAAGCCTTTGTACAACACTGTACTTCTACGGCACTAGATAACGTGATTTTTGTTTAACACATTTAAAAACTAAATTACCTTAAAATAACGACGGGAAGGAATAATGAACTATAGTGGTTTTACATGAAAATGTATAAACAAATTATAATTTATTCATTTATAACTCTATAAAATTACAAGAAGGCATAAGCTTAGCCGAAAATCTTGAATCATTTTTCCTGAATGCAGACCCTTCCGCTGAAAGAAGCCGGAAAATTCAAAAGGGAGCTGCAAAATTGTCTATCTCCATACCCTGAATCTACAATGACCTTCTAAGAACCAGCAAATAAACCAAAATTACAGATTTTTTAAAGAGGATAGAATGTGCAAAAAATCTAAATGAAGAAAAATGTTCAGAAAGTGAAGGTGATATCGTTCAATCGAAAAAACGCTCTCGTTTGATTGTACTGCGCAGTGATGAGGATGAAATTTATTAAATTAAGGTCGCATTAAATGAAAATAATATTTTTTTGTTTCTTTTCGTTTTGTTTTATACATACATTCATATTTTTAATAAAAATTAACTTACTTGTATGGAATTTTTTAAAAAAATGTTTGTTTTTAATAAGTTTTCGGAACGTAACCCCCTTTTTTGAACTGTCTCTGGGTCTCATATAACACGGTTTCACACAACACGGCATTTTCTAGGAACCCATCTACC
Source organism: Dolomedes plantarius (assembly GCA_907164885.2). Classification (NCBI taxonomy): domain Eukaryota; kingdom Metazoa; phylum Arthropoda; class Arachnida; order Araneae; family Dolomedidae; genus Dolomedes; species Dolomedes plantarius. The sequence continues at coordinate 184,349,026 of OU015496.1, forward strand.
GTGTTATAGGAGAGTTACCTGTAAATTTGAAAAGTGTAAGTGTGCCATTCACAAATACCGATGGTAACCGAAGACGAAATGTCAGAAGAAACAAAGGAGAAGGCTTCCGAGCTCCGCATCAGCAAGCCGGTTTAAAAGATGCACTTGCCATCTATAACACTCTAAAATCGCGTTAAACTATGGTCAGTTTGAACGGGAACTTAAAAATGATGCTGCTAACACTGAACTCACTGGTGCTCTGCTGACATGGCCTCCCCTGCCCATATTTTAAATTGTTTGGGTTTTACTAAGGACGAGGTCCTTCTGGACCCTCTACTGATTTTAGACTTTTTGGAAATTTTTGGTTTTATGGAGATTGTCTAGCCTTGCTAGACAATCTGGGATTAGTATATAAATTTAAAAAAAAAAAAAAAATGAACAACGAAATTTCCACAATGAAATTGAAAAAATCCACCCAACAAAAATAAACTATTTAAGGCTGGGTTAAAACATAGAAAATTTTCAATCAACTAAGATATAATTTTAGTCAAGATACCAAATATATTTGAAATATGATTTGATTCAGATAAAAAATGCGAGTGTTTTTAATGATAAAAATAAATTAAGTAATGGAGGGTAAAATTAATAAACCTGAAAAAATAGGTGTTTTTATTTGTTTCTACATGTTTTAATATGAATAATTTTCAATGCGAGTTTCCGCTGGTCCAATTTAAATTTCATTACGTACCTTATTCACGGATATTCATTTTTTTTTTCTCTGGCTCCGAAAGCAGCATATAAATGACCATCAAACACAGTTCTCAAAGTAACGAGAATAATTTTCTGATGAAAGGCAGCATAGCCAACGTATATCGATCGGCGCAGCATATTTACGGTTATATTTCTATTTCTTTAATTTAATAATCATGTTTCAGTTCAAATGCCCGGCTGGAATCTTAGCTGCTTCAAATAGCATCTACGTAATACCCCTGATTTAAAAAAAAAATAATATCTGCAGCATTCATGCTCAAAACAAATGAAAATTTAGGATATTAACCAGGCGATCCTTAAGAGGGCTTATTAACTGATATCGTAAAATTTCAGTCCCAGTATTAAAGCTTGGGAAACGTCCCATTTAGTATTTTTCTAATTACGGATTAGCAAATGGCTATTTTTGAATTCTACTTTTGCATTTCAAAATTTATCTTTCAATGCAATGCGTGTGTTTTACAAATATTTTCATTATAATTATTTTTAAAATTTAATTTTGAAGCTATAGACATTGATAATTTAATGCCATATTGTAACAGAAAATTACTCGCTTTTCTTTTAAAGACGTACCTTCATGTGCAAAAAACAGAATTAAAAAATATGCATTTGCTAATCCTGTTGTGCGTAGATGCTTCAAATAGCACGTAGATGCTTCAAATTACGTAGATGCTTCAAATAGCATCTACGTAATACCCCTGATTTACAAAAAAAAAATAATATCTGCAGCATTCATGCTCAAAACAAATGAAAATTTAGGATATTAACCAGGCGATCCTTAAGAGGGCTCATTAACTGATATCGTAAAATTTTCAGTCCCAGTATTAAAGCTTGGGAAACGTCCCATTTAGTATTTTTCTAATTACGGATTAGCAAATGGCTATTTTTGAATTCTATTTTTGCTTTTCAAAATTTATCTTTCAATGCAATGCGTGTGTTTTAGAAATATTTTCACTATAATTATTTTTAAAATTTAATTTTGAAGCTATAGACATTGATAATTTGATGCCATATTGTAACAGAAAATTACTCGCTTTTCCTTTAAAGACGTACCTTCATGTGCAAAAAACAGAATTAAAAAATATGCATTTGCTAATCCATGGTTAGAAAAATACAAAGAAAAAAGTCCATGCATCTTAACTTTGGGATTGAAGATCTGATGTACCGCCTAAAAGACAGCTACTAAAAAGTAGTACATTTATGCTTTTATCCCTCTAACTAGGAGCTTTAGGGTTAGCCTCCCCCCTAGAAGCTTAAATAATCAGTAGAAAAAAACAGGTAACTTGTGTTTTACCTTTGTTCCCTCCTCCAGACACGAAATCACGAGAATACTAGTTGTGAAGCTACCCCTCCTCCCGTTTTTTTTTTTTTTTTTTTTTTTTCAACAAAACAGGAAAGTATCGCAATAACACGATAGACGAAAACTTTGTGCTGCAACGTAACACGTGCTTTCAACTTTTGAAACCATCTACGGGCACTAATATTTCTTTCCCCTTAAGAATAAAAAAAAAAAAACGTCGTTTGGATCATTCCCCTGACTAACTACTGCTCAAGAAATGGTGGTATAATATATACATTTTTTTTTTTTTTAAACTCAAACC